>AP028446.1:13661207-13916634 GCA_036509395.1 Antheraea yamamai
ATGCTCGGATCTAGATCCCATTGTTCTTCTTAAGGTCAGAAAGGAAATGAAACTTATATGCAAAATACTAGAGCTCGGCTTGCATTAGGAATTATGTTGTTTGTGAAACGCTGCGCTGCAAAGAATCCACTTACATCTTTTTCTATTATCGAAGCTGCTTTACTATTGTAGATTTTTTTTATCATAGGTTGCAAACGGACAGGTGGCTCACCTGATGTTAAGTGATCACCACCGTCCATAGATACTTGCAAAACCAGGAGAGTCGCAAGTGCGTTGCCAACCTGTCTTGGGGGAGAGGGGGAGTAAGGGATGGGGAAGGGGATAGGAGGTGCTACTCCGGCGCTTTCACTGACTGAACGAAACGCAACAATACAAGCACTGTTATTTCACGTCGGTTTTCTGTAAGAGGGTGGTACTACCCCGGGCGAGCTGGCCCAATCCTCCTGAAACCATTAATAGCTTCAGCGTAGCTCTACCACCTACATATATACATAGAATAAAGCAAATTTGAGAAAAAATAATTTACGTGCAGATAGAAGTTAAATGGATAGTATTCATGTTAAATACAATTCGCGAATCTGAACAGCCCGCGTCAATAGTCGGTCACTATGAGCTTGTTGTTATTTCGGTTCAGTGCATATCACGTTCGTCACAAAGCTCCCCGAACCTATTTGTTAACTTTAGGCGAAAAGCGTTAGTTACAAAAAAATGAATCAAAATACAAATCGAATTACACAGCAAAGTGATACTTATAGACCAAGACTACTCGTTATCTCGTATATAACCTTTTGTTTCGATAATTTTAACCTATACACCTAAAATAAAGACATCGTAAAACATAATTGTAGTTCGAATGCAGTTTTTTCCTTTGGATAGGTAATATCAGTATAGATATATAAAAGAAACATAAAAGTGAGTAGGTTATTTTAAAATATTATAAACTGATGCCCGTGACTTAGTCTGGGTTGTTTGTTATCTTTTATGTACCGAAGAGAAAACATAATAAAATTGATAGCAAAAATATATTTTGTTTACAAAAATTCTTTAGTTTTTTGTAGTGGTTATAAAAATAGTAGTTTATTAAAACGTTAATAACTTTGGAATAAATACAGGAATCCTGATATTTTAAATAAGGGACGTAAGAAGTGAGTGAAGGGATCTAAGAAGTGAATGTAAAAAAAAAATATTCACTATTTTTTTGCCTGATGCGTGTTCAACTACTACTACGATTATTAGCTTACTTAGTTCCCATGCTATGCCGTATTTTAAAACTGAATATTCAGAGATTTCCGTATTCAAATCGTAATTTTTTATCATTTGGGGATAGCAAGGTTATATAGATTGTTTTTGTAATTGAATTGTTTTTCTGTTGTTAAAATAAAAAACTTTTTTATTACATATATTATGGTACGAAGAACACTTCCTTATGTTTCACGTGTGTTTCCATTTGTGCATCTACTAAAAATGATTGTAACTCTAATGTATTATAAAAATATGTACGTTAAAGAAGTAAGCCCGATCGTCTTTCCTCTTGCCGGTTCTTCTCGATAACTGGGCTGTTTTCCGAAGCAGTGGTAGTTTTAACGTTCATAAGAAGGCTCTTAGAATTTAAATTCTATAAAGTATTTTTTTTTTTTTTTATATCATAGGAGGCAAACGAACAGGTGGGTCACCTGATGTAAGTGATCACCACCGTCCATAGACGCTTGCAACACCAGGGGAGTCGCAAGTGCGTTGCCAGCCTGTGTAGGGAGGTGGGGGGGAGGAAGGGAAGAGGAAGGTGGAAGGGGAGGGGAGGTGGGTCTCCGGCGCTCTCACTGACCGAACGAAATGCAATAATGCAAGCACTGTTACTTCACGTCGGTTTTCTGTGAGAGGGTGGTACTACCCCGGGCGAGCCGACCCATTTATGCTGAATCCAGTAATAGTTTCAGCGTGGCTCTACCTACCTACCTACAATTTTTAATTCGATTCAAAATGATGTAATGCTATAAGCTATGTTTTATATTATATTATAACATACCTATTTGCTTTGTAGCACTATAAGTCGGGGGATTTATAACAAACCTTTATGTTTGTATTGAGTGCTGCCATCTGCTATTTATTAATGTTTCAGAGAAGGATATTAATATAATCTATACATAAAGATAACATTGAATTGTTTGGTGTTTCATCGCTTTGATCTTCAAAACAGCTGAATTGATTTTGACGACACTTTTACTCGCAAATGGAGGACTTTCTCCAGTATCATCTAAGTTAAAATCGTTGCGCCTTTCCATTGGGGAATATTCAATTTAAAGCTAGTAACTTAAAATCGGTAAGACGTTTATATATAAATAGTTAATGATTTTATTCAACTATTTAAAATACCAATTTAGCTGAATATAAGGCTTCTTCTGACAAGGATTTATTTGGTCCCAAAAATATATAATACATATTAAGCATTATACTAATATTTCGTGTACAATTCTCTAGGCATTTAGTGGGCGGGGCGCGAGGTGGGCGTGGCGAGATGAGGGCGGTCCCTCTGAGGCCTCCCAGAGCACTCGGAGGCCCGAGAGGTTTCAACAACTTGTTTGTTGTTGAAGTTACTCTCGCGTATTATTCATATTGTATTTATGTTGTATTTGGTTTTAGGTAATCTGATAGAATAGCTAATAGGTAGATCATTTTATTTGCTTATATTATTCTAATCCCAAGTAATATTATAAATGCGATTGTGAGTTTGTTTGTTTGTTACGTTTTCACGCCTTAACTTCTCAACCCATCATCATTAAATTTCACGTATACCTTCTTAGGGGTATAGAAAATGAATAGGATACCTTTCACTCATAAAAAGTAATCCCGAAATATGAGTTAAATCTCTAATAACGCGAGCGATGCTGCCGGCAAAAGCTAGTTTTATTATAGTTTAATAAGTTATATGTTAAATCATTTAGACTTATAAGGTTGCCCTACAACGGAATAAAATGATCAGAAACTGCCAATTAAGGCTTTGTCATATTAATCATAATACTTCAATAACGCCTTTGTTAATAGGGAAGTTATAACGCAATAGGATACTGTAACGCTGGCTTAAAATTGTCTTTCAGAGGTGGATGTAATCTACGAAAGAATAGCAGTAACAGAAATTAATATATACAACTAAGATGGACTTTCTGTTAATTATCCAGGAATAACTGAACGGATTTTGACGATACTTTTATTGAGAAATATAAACATTTTTAGATTATTATTATTAGGTAGGTATATATATTTATATATAATTAGTATCCTCAGATGGTGCTAAGGATGAGGACTAATGATAAAATATACCTAATAGAGGTGACTTCAAAACTCATCAAATACCTGGGTTCGATTATCAAACGAAAATAAAATTTACGGACTGACATTGAAGTGAATTGAGGCGTTTTGATCAATGTATTTACGCTAGTCCTCCCACCTTCCGTATTCTCCTGCATGTTTCTGGTATTATACATTTTCGCATATAGAAGCTTTAAGTCGATATATTTAAGTAAAGCCTCAACTTGTTCTTATTAGTACAAAATGGTCTTATTACTGTTGTATGTAAATTTAAAACGCTGAAATGTTCCCATCCAATTCCACTAACAAATTAGCTCATCGTAAACTTTTTGATGTATCACGACCTATCTGTTTTTGATAAGGATACATTCTAACCATGAGGGTGATGTGAATATTATAAGAAAAAAACTTGTGGTGTGTTACATAACACCCAAACCAGCCTCGCGTATAGTTAAAAACAAAAGAAATAGCGGGATACAGTTAGTAAGGCTCTGAGTCGCGGCCAAAACAATCACTAGGAAAACCAATTACAGTAGCCATACATTTGACCGACCTGAATATAGTTGTGCTCAACAAAAATATGGGTATAAATACGTATTATATTACTATCTTCTGCCCGCGACTAAGTCCACGTGGAATAGTTACTTTGGGCTAATGCTAAAACGCAGCAGGAGCTCACAAAAAAAAACGATTTTGAAATATTCTTCAATGGTGCTCCGCTTCGATTTGTCTTAGCGTGATGATATATAGCCTATAGCCTTCCTCGATAAATGAGCTAAACTGAAAGAATTTTTCAATTCGCACCAAGTAGATCCTGAGATTAGCGTGTTCAAGCAAACAAACTCTTTATAATATCATTACATAGTATAAAACAAAGTCCCCTACCGTGTCTGTCTGTCTGTCTGTTCGTGATAAACTCAAACACTACCGAACGGATTTTCATGCGGTTTTCACCTGTGGATAGAGTGATTCATGAGGAACGTTTTAGTATATAATTTGTCAAGGATTTTTTCATAATCAGGGCAGGACAACGTCTGCCGGGCCCGCTAGTTATAGTATATAGTATTGATATGTATAACATGGATGTAATGATAAATAAATGTAAATTTGAGTTGCCTGTAATAATATTGAAACTTTGTTTCGTAATAATCTCTTGACAATATTACGTGCATAAGCGAACGTATGGCCATATTCACAGCGGCCAAAAAACTGTATAATGAGTTCGCCGTGTTTCGATATCAGATATTATATGGTATATTGTCTGTTCTTAGGGCAGTGACTCTGTACTATGTTAACGTCGAAAGAAACGGTACGTATCGTTTCTCATACACAGATTTATCACTAACGCATTTTATTGCAATACCATGGTACGGGGATCATGTTTGATACGCAGTCATTTAGAGGTAAGAATTCAGTTTATTATTATTAAAGAACAAAATTATTTCAGAGTTAGAGCGAATCCTATACGTCTGAAGAGTATGTTAAAACAATCTTTTGAACTTAAAAAGGTATGCCGACATAAGTATGATATATATAGACACATTAAAACATGTTTACATATATAAAATCTATACACTTTATTATTCTTTTCAAATGAGGATAAAAATATGATAAAACTAATATCAAAGTAAGACTGGGAACACGGTTAAATGATCGACTAATCTCAATATCATATTTTTGTATCACATCACATTTACATAATAAGTAGTAATACGCCATATAAATATGTGCCATACAAATATATGCCATAATAATATATGCCATACAAAGATTAATATCCGAAGTTCCGCCTCTCATAGGAACATACAACAGGCGTACACTGTTGTTTATATCTTGATATTGCTCATAGCACAGAAGTCAATTAATTGTGAGTGGTTATCGAACTCACGAACTCTTAGTTAACACGTAGGCTTAATATTACTGCAACACGGGGCTTATTATAGACTTATACGTTATTATTTAGAAATGGTCATACTCATAATGGATTTTATTTGTATATATCCATAACAAATACTGTACATACTTCCTGTTACAACCGAAGTTAGTCACATTACCCACTCTTATTGCCTTTGTAAGGAAATTATTGGTAATACATGTACTTGAGTCTTTAAAAATAAAGTAAATGACAAAAAATAAGTGGTTCGGTCGTAACTGGGATTCTGTTAGTAACACGAGAGCGGGTACTGCTTTGCAGCAGAAAAAGGTGTGACAGTGGTTCTCCTATATTCTAAATGTATACAATTACTAGCATATCTGAGTATGGTTATTACGAAACTTCAATATCAAATTGAAATAAATAATATGAAAAATTCACACCTATTTCTGCCACAAAGCAGTAGAGTTCGATACTGCTAACCTAATCGAAGGTTATGTTAGAAATCAGACACAAATAAACTGAAGACTGTTGGGTGTTTGATTTTGTATATTTCATAGGTTCTATGCATCTGATTACACTCTCACTTGATGTTGAATGATCGAGGTGGCCTAAGATTGTGACGCACTAAAGCTATAGGAGGGCTGACTCTAAGTGTAGCTGCAAGAACACCCGCTTGGTGATATATTATTTAACTGATAGTGCTGACTATCCAAACGTACATTAGAAAAAGCCCTATCATTATTTTGTGGTTTCTTCGCAATGTTTTCTTTTAGGATTCCACTTAATACTGGCCTACTATCACCCCATAATATTCAATATATATGCAAAAAGAGGTAAAATCTGACTGAAATTAAACATTCATCAATGAAATATCAGGGGGATTAAACAACGGTTCGCTTTAACGACGTTATCAACGTGACACGATTTGTACTCGTTCATCTCTCACACGATTTACATATAATTAATGATGCGACAAAACCTCATCTCGCGTACAGTTAAAGTCAATTCCCACTGAAATTTCATCATCGTCAATCTAACTTGGGTTTAATAAGTAATACTTGCGCTGTGGGCCGTCCCTGAACGGAGCCCGGCTGGTCCAGCGAGATGCTGTACGTCTCATCTATTCGTCCCGTCCCTTACACTCAAGCGGCGAGTGCGGTCTCAAAGGAAAACCTTATATCAGATTCTCTATTAGCATATAACATGTAACAGCCGCACGCGTGAAAAATATATCTAAATCGTTTTCACGTATTTCGAATGTTGTAATTTTAGTTTAGTTAGTTTTAATGATGTATTTTGGGTTTGGAATGTATTTAGCGATGTGGAAGTGGCGCCATCTATATAGTTAGTGTCGTCCTGCTCTGGTGGTGAGGGCGTGTCCCCAGGGCGCCTCCCACAGTCCGCGGGGACGGACGGGGGCGCTCGAAGCCCGAGCACTCGGCGGCGCGCTCCCGTGACGCTTGTTAGTGTTCCGCAAATTCACAGCGGGATCGCCCGCACTACCGGGACACGATCCCTGGACGCACATACGATAACACAGAGCCGTCTATAGGCCATTTACAGGACTCGAACATTATAAGACTCCGTTATCATTTGTAATTTCGTTTACAGTTATTTTGTGATTTATTAATAATTCTGTGTTACTTAATTAATATATAATGAAACGGATTTTTTAAGAAATAAAGTTTTTAATATCCAGTTAGAGGGATTCGTGCGTTCGGATGCGATTTGAATTTCCGGTAGAGTTCGCGTAATTCCGGGGGTGTTCGTGCGCTTCCGGGCGCCTAATCGGGGTGCGTGTCGTGATTCGAGATTCGGTCGGACGAGCTAAACGCGGCGGCGGGCGGGTACACGGGCTCGCCGTGGCCGCCGCTGGAACTCGACCCCGTGGGATGGGGACGAAAACTTTATCCATCGGGAGCGCCGAGATCTTCAGGTATGTCGAAATAAATCAAAAACCTATCATTTTACATAAAACCATTTTTAATATTCTGCATTCAGCTTATAAGACAAGTTTCTCTCACATGTCCTACAGACAGACAACAGCTGAAAGTAAGGTTCATTATTCCATACGAGCTATTTCCATTATAATGTAACTGTTATAAATTTTGTAATAAATCTTGTATATTAATTTCAAGTGAATTAACCAGGATGCTGTACAGGCTAGCCAATATTGCTATTAATAGGAGGTACCTAGTGATTGTATGTGTGTGGTATTATACATGATTTCCAGAGAGGGTGGCATGGTGGCTTTATGAATAAACCCTTTCAAAAATAAAGAATAAACAAAAGTGAAATAAATTATATGCATATATTAGAGTTGAAATTATTTTTATGCACTTAATAATTATATTATTGTTCATTAATATTCGAACAGTATTTTACGCGGACAATAATGCACAGTGACTGTCAAAACACTGTCAAAACACAACACTATGTTTATAAAAAAAACTAAAGACTATACTAAAGTATATAGACAGACTATACTACGCCGGTTCTACGACGTAGTATAAGATTTTTACCTCATTCAATTTTAATGCAAGGTTCTTATCTATATGCATTTATTTTGAAAGGTACAAACAAAAAATTCTTTATAATAAAGGAATTTCGGATTTTCAATTGTTTTTTAGTATCCGAATATGGAAAATGTACCTTAAGAAACCTTTCACAAAACATTTGTGTGCTATATCATAACTTTTGTAAATTAATTTATCTCATAAAAATGTTATATTAGCGTTTTACAATTTATTACAGTTTTGTAGAATGATTTATTTGTTTTTTATTCGGTAAAATTAAAAACTTTTCCAAAGATTCTTCTTTAGTTATTTATGAAGATTCTCGAATGTTCGGTATGAATTATTTCTATTGTAATAATAATTTTCAGTGCTCTCTAAAAGAAATAAAATAAAAATAGAAAAAATGTATAGCTATTCCTTGAAAATTCATAGTATACACTGAATATAAAGGTCTTCTGAGTGAAAGTATAAACGGAAGCTATAAAAGCTTTATATATACTTATTAGGACAGTCCAAAAACACTATAATTGTACATAATAATAAAAATATTTATCTTGTACAATGCAAATTAATTTATTATAAGAACTAGCGACCCGTCCCGGCTTCGCATTGTTCCTTTATGTGACCATTTTTCTGCGCTTTGGTATCTATAGTTTATCAAAGTCATTGTAGCTATGTAAGAATTTTCACACGGACAACTCTTTTGTTGCGCATAATTTTAGATATCTCAGATCTTCTAAAATGTTAGTTAAAATTATATGCTATCTACAGTTTTGATCTACATTTAATGCCCAATGTAACTAAAGTATTCATTGGATATAGTTAATCTTTAACCAATATTCCAAATAATTAGATTTTTGCGTTGCTTTTCTGACATATATAGTATTAATATTTTTACTGTAGGCTATCTTTAGGAGATAGGTATATACCGTTCAGGACTTCTTTGTACGTATTTTTAGGTATATAATTATGTAATATATAATTTGTATATCATTACATAGTATACACCAAAGGCTTCTGCCATGTCTGTCTGTCTGTTTGTTCGCGATAAATTCAAAAACTACTGAAAGGATTTTCATACGGTTCACCAGTAGATAAAGTGATTCATGAGGAAAACTTTGGTATATCATTTGTCAATGTTTTTTTAATATCAGGGCGGGATAACGTCCGCCGGGCCAATGCTATGTCATAAAGCTTAGATATCGTTATCAATGTAAGCGCCAGAAAACTCATTCTAACAACATCATTAGGTCCCGTCGGTTTTTCTCTAATTTATATGAGTATTAATATTATGTAATATACAAATCAAATCAAATCAAAAATACTTTATTCAGTTTAGGCCCTAATAAGGCACTTATGAACGTCAAAGACTACCACCGGTTCAGAAAACAACCCAGTCATCGAGAAGAACCGGCAAGAAACTCGATCGGGTACATTTTTTTAACATATATTTCCAATACATCATACAATGCTTTTAGTGGATGCACAGAGAGGAGTCAATTCCAGACATCACTATCATTCACATACTGATCCACTCTATAATATCCTTTTGATACTAAAACCCGTTTGACGTGGCGCTTAAATTTACAGTCCGGCAAATCGGTAACATACTTTGGGACTTTATTGTAGGACCTAACACTATTATCTAAAAAACTATTACTGGTTTTGCTAAGTCTGAAACATGGGACCACCAGTATACAAATAAACCATTCGGGGGAAATTCTGTAAGCGATAATGAAAACCATATTAAAATCCGTTGTGTAGTTTAGAGGAACTAAGGGAAGACACAGACGGACAAGAATTTGGGACTTTGCTACTGAGTTTTGTAATATGTATGGGGTTTATTTTATCTTTGAATAAAGTGAATACAATAACTGTTACCATAAAGGTTTTATTAGTATTATACAAGTACATTAGAGTTTTATGTGAAAAGATATTGCATTTTATAAATAAAATAAGTTTTCATTCATTTCTTATTATTATAAAGCTCGTATTACGAGACAAAAAAAATTGCTTTTAAAACACATGAATAGTACACAGTTGATTAAATATAAATGTAATAGTGTAATGTAATTTGTCCACAGGTGGTCTGATGTTTGGCCTCCATCACCAGGAAGCCGCTGGCGGGTTACACACACAGCCCCGAGGTCCGGTTACATCCCTCAAAGAGGAGCCCTTAACAAGGGCTTGGATGACACCAAGCTCTCTAGTTGATAATACCAAGTAAGTTATAATTTTAGACAGATATGATACGGAACTGGTTTCTAAAAATTAAATAAAAATCGAACATTATTCCAAAAATGATGTTTAATTAACGTTGTCATCAAAAATTTATAATCAGCAACTTTGTCTATGTGTATTAATTTTAACAATATATATTTATATAGATATATGGATACCTACAGATACAGATAGATACCGAGGAAAAACATTAGCATTACTACACCGTTTATCAAACTATTTCACGGCAAGAAAACACATCACACTTAGTTTTCATAAAAATCGTATTTTCTTAAATCTTTCAGTATGAAATTTCACCATAAAAAAATCAGTATGAAATGAGGATGCCTTAATTTTTTTTTATTTTGTGTAATGCACGCACAACGGCAGACATCTACTATTATTTTATTTATATACATATAAAAGGATTTACAGCTCTAGTTTATGTATCTATAGGTACCTGAAATACTTACGATACTTACGTTAAGGAAAATAATAGCCTAGTATCATTTACATTAAAATAATTTTTTTTCTTAAAACTAAGTAATTTACAATAATATAATTTTTTTATACAATATAATCGAAATGTCTGTAGCGGTGATGGTTCAGTAGTAGGCTATTGGCCTTGGCCTTGATCGACGTAAGTTCTAATTCTGTAAAGCTTTCAGTAAGGAAAAGCATCACGGAGAAACCATAGCGTGTTGATAAGGCTTTTTGTAATGCCCGTCTGGCTAGTTATTACCTTTATGTTGAACATTTGTCGCCAAGCACCTGTTAGTATGTTCTAGGGCCTGCAAATAAGACCCACGTGACTAAGATTAGCGTATTTACTATCTTAAATTACATAAAAGAAAACTTTAAATAAGTAGAGTTACTTTTTAACTTAAATGCTATAATGATTACAGCATTACTTGTTAAGATGTATTGTTGTCCAACTTTATATTTATTTAGAGACAGTTTTATATTATATTTAGAAACAGTTGGGACAAATCTTTGTTTACACAGTTATCACAAACCTTTTAGTGGCCGAAAAGAGCAGCGCACTAAACTTATTATGGAGAGCGAAATTGTATTAGCGTTCCGCAAACTGAGCCGAACCGAAACAAATGTTTAGTCGGCCTGACATTAAATAACTGGATGGGATTAAGTTCGATTATGCGAGGGGACTCTTTGGCGGTTCGTGTCAATCATATTGTGAAAACAGACAGATTCTATTTATTAGATATGCTTGCGGTTCACAATTTATTCTTGAACTACGAGTATATATCGCTCGCTATTTACAGTCCTTGCCGTTCACAATTTATTCTTCGACAATATATCGCTATCTATAGTCCTCGCCAAACCTTTTGACCGCTCTAAATATAAATGCGTAGAACACACATATAGGTATAAATAGGTATTACATTATATGTATAACATCGATATAACCTAAGCATTAATAAATGCTAATTTTAGATTGCTTAATTAGACCGTTTTTTGTATTAAACTCTGGCATATATCATGTGCAAGTCCGAACATACGGCTATATTCAGAGCGGCCAAAACGATTGTTGAGGACTGTACTTAACCTCGTACTATATTATCCTAATAAATCATGTACATCTGTCTCAATACATTAAAAATAAGCAAGATAACTGACTAAAAAGTTCTCTACATGCCAAGAAAAGTCCCGCGGAAATAGTTTTTTTTTGTATCGTAGCACAGCAAATGACTGCACTGTGCCTGATGGTGAGCACAGTACAATCCAAAAACAATGGCGACTACCGTGAGACACGCTATCCCTCGCCAGTCGCCGCTGTCATGTCAATAGTTTTTATTTTTGACGAAAACAGTGATCAATAAATTCATCTAAATGGATTAAGTTCATCTACTTTTCTTTTGTACTTAAGGGATGTCGTCAATAAAATTACAATAGCTTTTGGTAGACCGAACCGATTTTAATGAAAATAGACTAGTTATTACTCGAAAATATTCTATATGATTTATTATGAACGCAGTATTTTAGCAGTGACGCGCGTCTGAACAGAGAGACAGACATTTCTAAAAATGATTGAAATGTATTTTATTACTTATTCCTAGACACCTTAAACAATTTTTTTTACAAAAATCTAAAAAGTGCATACAAGTTAGATTTACATTATTATTATCTTAATATATATATTTCTTCTGTGCGTGTGTATGTGACTGAACTCGTCCTAAACGACTGGACCGATTTTTATGAAATTTTTTGTGTGTGTTCGTGGAGATTCGAGAATGGTTTAGATTGACAATTGGACTCGGTAGGTGGCGCTGCAGTTGACTTTTAGGATTTTTTTTATTATCAAGGCAGGACAACGTCCGCCCGGTCCGCTAGTATACATATAAATAGATATATATAACGATAATATTTCTGCTGTTGTTCGCGCCTCAACTATAATACTCTATACGTTTAAATGAAACATTTTATAGTTTTGCTCCATAGAAACTTAGTTATTACTAGCGGGCCCGGCAGACGTTGTCCCGCCCTGATTATGAAAAAATCCTTGACAAATTATATACTAAAACGTTCCTCATCAATCCCTCTATTCACCGGAGAAAACCGCATGAAAATTCGTTCGGTAGTTTTTTAATTTAACGCGAACAGAAAGACAGACAGACGCGGTAGGGGACTTTGTTTTATACTATGTAATGATATAACAAAATATTACCATGCTATCTTTGTTTAATATAAATTAATTGAATTTTTAAATAACTATGACTTTTAAAAGAACTACAAAAGATTAAATACATTTTATAAGCAAAGTATGTTTTTCTTCTGGTAAAAAGACCAGCATAATTTAAATACTAGAAACAGCAACAAATTGGTCATTCCATGCTTCAAGCTCACTAAGTCCAAAAACAGTTTTTTAGGTAATAGTGTTAGGTTTTATAACAAACTCACAAAACACATTACCGATTTGCCGGATAGTGAGTTCAAGAACCATGTCAAGCGGGTTTTAATATCTAAAGGCTATTTATTATACGGTAGATCAATATGTGCACGATTGTGACGTCTGGAAATGACGCCCCTCTCTGTGCATCCACGAAAAACGAATGTAACTATTAATATTTTGTAAAAATATATAACATGAAAAGATAAACCAGATCGAGTTTCTTGCCGGTTCTTCTCGATGACTGGGTTGTTTTCCGAACCGGTGGTAGCTTTGACGTTCATAAGCGCCTTCTCAGAGCCTAAATTGAATAAAGGATATTTTTATTTTGATTTATTGGTTCAATTTGTTTTACATTTTTCTTCTCTACATAAAATGAGGATGAGCTAGTTAAAGATATTTTGAACTCTTTCTATAAGTATAAGTCTATTTATTATATATTATTATATTATAAGTCGTACAAATGAATGTGAATTTAATATTTAGACAATGCATCTTGCTTTTATGGAATTAAAAAAATTTACGGAATACACTACATTTCAGACAGTTCAATTAGAGTTAGGGCAACTTGCTAAGTATTTGTTATAAGCAAAATTAGAGTTAATTCTTTATAGTTTTTATAAGTTACTATAACTTCGAGATGACGGAGGCAGAGAAATAAAAATAGTAGTCAGTTATATCATATCTCGTATCAACGCCTCGGTAGCGCAGTAGGCAGCGCGTAAGTCTCATAATCTTAAGGTCGTGAGTTCGATCCTCACCCGGGGCATAATTTTGATAAATATCTTGTTAATTCTTTTTAGTAATAAAATTGCATGGAAACTACTTGCTTACACTGAATTAATAAAGTACTGTATTTTACTTAGTTAATATTGCCGTTACTGATTTTAAATTATCTCTGTTAAATTGTTTCATTACTGCTTAGCCCCCTGTGGAAAAAGTATTATCATTCATTTAATAAAAGTCTTATCAATCACGGTGCAGACGATTCGGACTAGTTAGGATAAATAATTGACGCTTTACTTTTATTATAAGCTAGCTGATACCCGTGATTTCGTTTACGTTGTTTTAGTAAACAAAAGAATAAATATAAAAAAAAATTAGAAACAAATACTTTGAATACATTTTTTTAGACTTTTGTAAAATGAAATTAGATAAAAAAATTATATATTTTGATACATTCTTCATCGGTGCTCCGTTCCTATTGGCTTTAGCGATGATATATATCCTATATGACTTTAACTACATGTAACTACATGATATTCTTTAGTATGTGTTTACAGATATAAATTTAACTTTATACTCTTTATTATTAAAAAATATCTAATAGTATCTCTAACTACTCTATACACTTCACTATATGACGTTTTAAATTATGTGGTTAGTACATAGGGCAGCTTTATTATTAAGAGCTATGAGCAATGTTCCATGAAGTAGAATCGGGGATATTTAGGGTGTACAAGGAAACCAAAACTACTAAGTACAACATAAATTACCAGCATGTCAACTGTACGTATAAAACATATTATAAAATAAAAATAATAATATATATAGACTACATAATATTCATAATAAATAATTATTAAGCAAAATAAAGTATAGTAATTCATATACATATATACAAGCATAATGTAAAACCGACAAATAGTAATTTTGATCAAGTTTCTAAAATAGCCTTTCTCGATAAATGAGCTATCTCTTACTGAAAATATTTTGAAATCGGACTAGTAGTTCCTGAGATTAGTGCGTTCAAACAAACAAACTCTGCAGCTTTGTAATATTAGAATAGATGACGATATTATGATATTTTTTCTAGATGAGGACCGAAAACTATCCAGTATTTTTGCGTGATGCGCAGAGAATAGGCAGAATTATACATATATATAAATACTAGCGGGCCCGGCTGACGTTGTCCCGCCCTGATTACCCCCCCGCAGCCCCCCTTGTGGGTGGAATTTCGTAAAATCCGTTCTTAGCTGACCTCTACTCGGCGAAAGGAATATTCCTACCATATTTCAAGTCGCTGCGCCTTATGGTTCCAGAGATATCGTGATGAGTCAATATATAAGTGGGAATCTCTAATATATATATAGATTTATTGTACCTAAATAAATATAGAGTATTGCATAAAATGCTTTAAAGTACAACACGCATAATAACAAGTAATATTTCTAATAGTAACATTTGGGAAAGACAAGAATTATTATTGTACAATAAAATGTATGTACAAAATAGTACTGAATATCTTCATAATGGAAGTATTATCATAACTAGGGTGTGTCCAATCAGGGGCGAGCAAATTTCGCATGTCCGATAATGAACCCAGCGGTAACAAGTACGTATTCATAAACTGAAAGGGCATCATAAATCATGACTGTATGGGCAACGAATCGGCTATGGATCTGATCATACTTTACATTATTAAATATTATATATATTGTAAACTAGATTTATCCGATGACACGTTGTTGAGGCTTAGTCTGCTTTTCTTCGATGGTATATAAAACATGCAAGTATTCGAATGAGATATTGTTCCAAGCTTCAAAGCGTTCAGTGAAGAACTTTCGGTGTATTAAGATTTTAGATTGATTGATTGGAAATGATTTATTCCGTAACTCCGTCCATGTTAATATCGTTCTGACGTTTTCTTTAATTTTTGAAGTGAAAACTTTCTTAAGCGCGTTGAGCGGTATTTTTTTCGCTTTTTCGATATTCGCGTCAGGACATGCTAGTAAGCGTGACCGGCCATATTGCGCTTGCGTGGCTTGCGTCAGACTAGCGACGCGTAGTATAGCGGCGTATGTACATCTAATATTGACATTTTGTATTGTGACTGTGCAGCCCATTATATGTTTGATCAATTAATAAACTGTATAAAAATGTATATATCTATTGTTAGGAATACCAATAGATGTGAAAACAATACTAATGATAATTAATAATTTCAATTTACAAATAATAAAATTTAAATAATGACGAATTATGACTGATTCGTTATTTTTCATTTTCATCGCTACCTAGTTCTCTCGGAAAATCGTAAGAATAATTTAATATCGTATCGCTTTTCTTTAGGATCTAAGTAGTTATATTTAAGATCGATAAAATCCTATACTAAGTGACTGATCACCGTATAGTTTAGATAAACTAAGTGTTATTTGCATGGTATCCATTGAACTATAAACCCGATTGTGATAGACTGTATTTTAACATTTTGAAGATTATATTGTACTTTAATACGACCGAAGTAGAATGTATAGATATACATACATAATATTTATTAATAACGTTGAAACAATAGTGACTTTTGATTTCTATCCATTTTGCATTCAAGTTTAGCGAAAAAATTGATACAAGCATTTAACATAAACCTTATAAATGTTTTAGATTTTTTTATCTATGTATACATATATCTTTATATATAAATTTCTTCTGTACGCGTGTATGTCACTGAACTCCCCCAAAACGGTTGGACCGATTTTGGTGATGTTTTGTGTGCGTGTTCCAGTGGATCCGAGAATGGTTTAGATTAACAATTGGACCCGGTAAGTGACGCTGCGATTGACTTTTAGAATTTTTTTTATTGTCAAGGCAGGACAACGTACGCTGGGTCCGCTAGTATAATATAATATAAAATATATATACTTACTGTATATATGAATGTTCAGTAATTAACATTGATATTACGTAAATAGTTGTTTGCGGTGTGTTTTAGTATGCATTGGTTGGTTTCAAAACCTTAATAGTTCATGTATATTATACACTGGTAAAAAAAAGGATTTTGAAGATATTTGAATAGAGATTTAATATTAAAATCATATAATTTAATAAAAACTGTACCACTATTACTTCAACATTGTCATGATGGTAATACTAATTAAAAGCGTCTGTAGCGTGAATTATATCAGGTTTTGTTTGAAACCCTTTATACAATGAATGCAATAAAACGATTTTGAAGATATTTGGAATAGATATTTTATAATAAAATGACCTAATTGAAAAAAAAAAGCGTGTGTGTACTTATGTACACGCGTTAGAAGTTATACTTCTTTGGCGTAACAAGATAAAAATCTTTTCAAAAATTTTATCTTTCGCCTTATTCTACGTTTGTAGAAAAAACGACACTAACAATAGAAAAAAAGGTATTTAATACATTGAAAGTTTTAATACAAAGAAATACAAACAACAAATACACAGAAACAAAATGTTGACTATAGCTAACTTCAGGGTGTCGATTTTACGGGACGGTGTGCGCGCGCATCGTAAAAATTTACTCTCATAATTTTTCCCTAACGTGCCAAAAGAAGTATAACCTCAAAAATATCGCTTATATTTTAAAATGATTGTTATACAAATTAAAATTCAAACCAAAATCACACTCGACTAACAAATTGTGCACTACAATACTCTTTCGCAAACCGTATGATACGATGTGTACTTATAAAAATTAGGACGTATTGTGTTTGTAGTGCAGTACTGTACCCTCCCTACATCTGTCATGTTTTAGTTAAACGAGTTTAGGATAAAATGTTTACTTGGACTCTTCAAGTGTTTATTTATACAGCCCTTAATTTTTGCCCATTGAAATATTTATAATATGGGGAAATTAAATATTAGTATAGTTTCATTATTTTTAATTGTGTTTACTTAGTCGAAGTTAGCGTAAAGTGTATGTACAAAATAAATGGTATATTTTATTTTACATAGATATTAAAATATTTTAAGTAATGAAACAATAAAATTTAAATAAAAACGGGAGACTATAAGTAACTTCGATTTTACTCTATCATGGAAATCTCTTGTTTTTCTGGGTTTTTACTTGTTTATCATAATTTTGTTATTACTTTACCGCTTATAATCTATATAATGTTTTTATTTATCTTGCATATATACAATTCTGTTCTTATCGCTTGACTCTTATAGGAGAGCGTAATGATATGATAATAAGAATACTCTGAAAAGTCTTCTATCTGCCAGTGAAAGTCTCGTTAAAATCGGTTCAGTAGTTTCCAATATTAGCTCGGTTAAATAACCGACATTTTAATTTTATTTCTATGTATTGATAAACAAAAAAATAAGTACTCCTTATCGTATATATTACGTGGTTTTTCCATAATTTTACGAACCATAAAGACCATACTTTATTCCCTTGTTCGACTAACCTTTTCACTTTCAATAAATTCACTAATTAAATTAATTGCACGGTATCATCAGGCCTTTGGATGACAAATGTTGACAGATAGCTGAATGTTCGCGATGACAGCGTCATTTATAAGCAAGCCCCTAAATCATTAGAGCGCTGCGCCTCGTCGATTAGATGAGGCGTTTTTAATAAATTACATTGTAATACTTTGCCGGTGATTACTACAAAAATATGCTACTTATTTAAGATTACTAAACGAAATTAATTTAGAATTTAAGTGTACATAAATTATCTTAATATGATTGTCAATTAAAGTTAGTTTATGATAGAAACATTTCGGAACTAGTAAGAACTAGTAATGACTTGGTGGACAGATTTTCACCTATCTATGTATAAAACAACAGGGTTTCATTATATAGTAATAATTATACAAATTACTGGGTGACTTAGACTAAAAATTTGAATGAAACAAAATTAATTAACATATTTATTAATTAACTAGCTGTGCCCGCGATTCCGTCCGAGTGGAACCTAATGTTAAGAAACAGTGACTAATAAAAAAAATCATCCGAATGTATTAAGTCCATTTACTTACCTACCTTTCTCTCGCACTTAAGTAGCGTCATCATTAAAATTACAATAACTTTTGATATAGTGAACCTATTTTAATGAAACTAAGACTAAATGTTACTCGAAAATATGCGCTAAATTACTACGTTGACAATAAAATCTCAGCCAAGAAAATCATAAAGCATATCCGCGAGTAACATTTAGTCTTGGTTTCATTAATATCGGTTAACTCTATGAAAAGTTATTGTAATTTTAATGATGACGCGACTTAAGTACGAGAGAAAATAGATAAGTAAGTAAATAAACTTAATATATTCAGGTGATTTTATTAGTCACTGTTTTTTTTACATTAGGTTCCATGCGGACGGAGTCGTGGGCACAGCTAGTAATAAACAAAGCTTAACATTTTTCAAACATCAATTATAAAGTCATATTTAAAAATACATATCAAAGGTTGACAAAGAGCTAGTGATCTGTAAGCGGAAAAAGCGTAACATCCTAATCGCAAGCGTTTCGCTGAAACTGGTTGCGATAAATAAAACAATAGAGTGTCGCGTGCGAGAGTATAAAATGGCAATCGCGAAACCAATTTGTTTACGCAAATTCTGCAGCAGGGAGAGATGAATGGCCGACCATAGCGTAATACGGTCCTGGGCGGGTAATGTTTTGAAGTGATGCGATCACTATCGATATCGATGATATATCGGCAGATTACAAATAGTAAATTTTGTTTGTTACTTACCTATGTATATTTTGTAAAATATTTGCTTCGTCCTATTAAAATAATTATTATATAATTTTAATATATTTACGTGTAATTGGTATTTAACTACAGTGAAATTCCTAAATATCACGTGTTGAGTAACTACATGATATTCTTTAGTATGTGTTTACAGATATAAATTTAACTTTATACTCTTTATTATTAAAAAATATCTAATAGTATCTCTAACTACTCTATACACTTCACTATATGACGTTTTAAATTATGTGGTTAGTACATAGGGCAGCTTTATTATTAAGAGCTATGAGCAATGTTCCATGAAGTAGAATCGGGGATATTTAGGGTGTACAAGGAAACCAAAACTACTAAGTACAACATAAATTACCAGCATGTCAACTGTACGTATAAAACATATTATAAAATAAAAATAATAATATATATATAGACTACATAATAATCATAATAAATAATTATTAAGCAAAATAAAGTATAGTAATTCATATACGTATATACAAGCATAATGTAAAACCGACAAATAGTACTTTTTGATCAAGTTTCTAAAAATAACCATCGTCTAAACCCCTCATAGAAACAGGTAAGGGGTTGAACATAATTGGGTAACCTGTAATATATATGTTTTTTTAATAACCATTATTAAAATTATACTTTTTACGCATATAGTATTTAATATTTGTAGTGCTTATTATTGATATTCAAAATAACGATAAACATAATCTAAAGGAACGACTCTATATGGAGCCAAAACAAGGGAACAACAGTGAGAAATGAGACCGAAGATTTGATGAACTGCACGCATTTCAAATGTTCTATCGATGTGTTTATTGTACATATTGACAATAATACACCGTAAAGTTGCTTTGTGAAACTCGACCTTATCTCGTTGTAATAAGATATAGGCCATGGTAACAAAACGCTTTGTCATAAGTTTCACGGAGTCAAGTCACCACATGTCGATATCGAGGTGTGTGGCTCCATTTGTGTATCATCACCTCATTCTCGTTATCGATATTTTAGAATTTCGGATTCAACTTTACAACTTCGCGAATATAAATTCGGTTAAAGAATTGTTCTTAATTTACTAAAACTATGATCAACATAGTGATACTAATCCTATATAACTGCACCACTTTGTTACAACTTTCTGCACTATTATCAATATGTTTTAAAATATTTAAGTGTTTTTGTAATCTAGCTATACATATAATAAGAATGTAAATCTAACGTGTCTGTACTTTTTCGATTTTCAGGAAAAAAAATGTTGCAGGTGTCTAGAAATAAGTAATAGAATACATTTCAATCATTTTTTAGTAATATCTGTCTGTTTACAATAATAACTCAAATCATAAACCATATCTTCCGCAGTAACTTAGTCTTTGTTTCATTAAAATCGGTCCACTCTATCATAAGTTATTGTAATTTGAATGATGGCTCGAATTAAGTACGAGTACTAATTTGGTGGAACACGCTAATCTCAGGAATTACTGGTCCGATTTGAGAAATTTCTTGGGAGCGTGGGAGCGGAGCACCAATTAAAAATGTTCCAAAGTCGGTATTTTTTTCTTTTGAGAGCTTCCGCTGCGTATTAGCATTAGTCCAAAGTAACTATTCCACGCGGGCGAAGTCGCGGGCAGAAACTAGTCTATATACAAATAGGCAGTGGGAAAATCGTTAAGAATAACTCCCTCCTCTGTTTCTCAGCCTATTTTCTTCATTTTTTTTGTTTTGTAGCTATAAACGAGGTTATCAATAAATGGAAAAAAAAATGTCTATGGTCGAAGTTCGACCACTGGGCGTGTAGTGGTATAAATAAAACAATAGACATATACCATTGTGCGCGCATCATGCACAAACTACTGGATAGATTTTGTTTTATTTTTTAGACGCACTAAGCGTATAAAAAATACTACGATTGGTTTATTTAAAAAAAAGTTATTAGAGTTTTAAGAATTTTTTATTTGCTTTAGGCGTTCGGCTATGTTTTTTCTTGCCGTGAAGAAATGGTGTAGGCGGTGTGGTGCTTATGTTTTTCCTCTGTATATAAAATATACTGTTATAATAAACGACGCAGTCTAGTTCGCGGCTATAGTTTATATACAGTAAAAGAGACAAGGCAGTTAAGTACAATTTCCTCATATATTTCTCAACCAATTCTCTTTAATTTTTTCTGTTTACTTAAACGAGCTTTAATGTTATCGAGATGTTTTTGAAGTGAAAACTTCTTTCGGCTCTTTGAGCTGTACGTTTTTTGGCAGGAGATAAACTTATGATATCGCGTCATGACATGCTAGCCAGCGTGACCGACCGTATTGCGCTTGCGCGGCTTGCTTTAGACTAGCAACGCGTAGTATAGTGGCCTGTGTACATCTATTGAGATTGTGCAGTCCATCATATGTTTGATTAATTCATAAACTGCCTAAAATTGTATATAATTATTGTTCCAAATGCCAATAGATTTGAAAACTAAAGTAATTCTAATAGGTACACAAATTATGAAATTAAGTTACTTCAGACTGCATTTAATTTCATAATTCAAAAGTGAACACAGTTATATCATCGTTTTGAGTTTTTATTTCTATGGGCAGTTCTTATGACCGACTTTTTTAATGTTGTATTTTTTCTTGAAAAATGAATGAATTGTAATTGAATTACGGCCACTAGACGATTACTAGGACTATTAAATAATTCTTATACACATATGTGTAACTGATTTCTCTGAAATGTTTTAAAAATCTCTGTGTAATTTTTTGTAATTAACTAGATAGATGTTTTTCAAGTTATACTTCTTTTGGCGCGTTAGGGAAAAATGATGAGAGTAAATTTTTACGTTGTGCGCGCACACCGTCACGGAAAACCGACACACTGAAGTTATTACAATGCGCACGCACACCGTCAAGAAAAACCGACACCCTGAAGTTATTACGATGCGCGCGCACACCGTCACGAAAAACCGACACCCTGAAGTTAGCTATAGTTAACATTTTGTTTCTTTGTATTTGTTGTTTGTATTTCTTTGTATTAAAACTTTCAATGTATTAAATACCTTTTTTCTATTGTTAGTGTCGTTTTTTCTACAAACCTAGAATAAGGCGAAAGATAAAATTGTTGAAAAGATTTTTATCTTGTTACGCCAAAGAAGTACAACTTCTAACACGTATACATAAGTACACACACACTTTTTTTTTCAAAGCTTCGAGAAATACTAGATCGTCCACATGTTACTATTTATACTTTCTTGTGCTGTACAAACAGGAACTTGTAAAAGAATCATAGAATTCGATAATAACATACTGTTTATTTGAAACGTAACCTTTAATAAACACAGGAAACTAACGGCAACGGCAATAAATCAATTTTTAAAAGGATTACAATGTTCCCTATTGTCTTCTATAATCTGTAGTTATTAACAAAAGACATACTAAACGGTTTTAGTGGAGCGGTGTGTTGAAATTCTTTGACAAATTGTGGTTTCGAAAATAAAGTAACTGCGAAAGGAATTTTAGATTTACGACTCTCGTATGCGTGGGGTTCCGGATTTTTTGTGTAAACGTTCCTGGGTGTGACAACAGAAGTAGTTAAATATAACACTGTCGTTTACTACGTAACGTAACGATTATATTTTACAGACAGTCTATGATAGTTATACCAAAGATCAACTACCAGGTTTTCGGTTATTTTGATAGTACCTAGCTAGTAAAAGTATTTGAAATTCAAACGTTGTTGCGTTACCAAATTTGTAATAATATATCCATGATATTATTATGGTCATCATTTGTTGTTTACTGTTCTCTTCCGAATGGAGAAAAAAATCAATATGTATAATGAACAATAATTTTA
Organism: Antheraea yamamai; assembly: GCA_036509395.1. Classification (NCBI taxonomy): domain Eukaryota; kingdom Metazoa; phylum Arthropoda; class Insecta; order Lepidoptera; family Saturniidae; genus Antheraea; species Antheraea yamamai. The sequence goes on from AP028446.1 coordinate 13,684,320, forward strand.
AAGCTCTTAACACTTATCAGAGTATACGGAACCAAGGCTACGTGTGGATTTAGTCATCTTATTTTGCTGACCCATGGGACTAGCAGGATTTCTCATCAGTAAGATATCAATTATCACCTCAGCAAAGCCTCAAGATCTGTTTAAGATGTGTGTTTATGTTATTCAGGCTTAAAATGTTGTAAGTTGCAGACATGGTAATGTTTATCCAAGATTTTCTTTGGTAATAAGTGAGAAGGTGAAGTGGTATAATAGCACGTTTAGGGAAAGGGATCTCTGTCGAATCTTTCTTCAGGAATATATGGATGTGTAAGGGTAGCGATTTAACTCCAGCTTACATTGTCAAAAAATTATTACGCGATATTTTGAACATGGTATAATTTTATCACTAAAATCTTTCACTCTAAATATGAACTCATTGCATGTTAACACTTATCTACATTTATTGATAGTTTTAAACATATTTAGATCGAAATAAAATCTTTATAACATTATCGTTTTTGTTTCTTGACAGTAGCGTGGGGGTGGGTCGGGCGCACTTCGAGAAGCAACCTCCCAGTAACCTGCGCAAGAGCAACTTCTTTCATTTCGTCGTCGCGTTATATGATCGTGCCGGGCAGCCTGTCGAGATTGAGCGGACAGCATTCATTGGTTTTATTGAGAAAGATCAGGTAACATAACAGTTCTGTTTTTATCTACTTTCATTACTAGCTGTCAACCAAAATTTGACAAAACTGCTTTTGCTTACTGTAAACATGCGCATGGAGCGTAAACGGCACGCTTCCTGGGTATTGTTGTTTTAGTTATATTGGCACGGAATATTTTTTTTTTCTAAAATAAAAATGGCCCTTATTACTCCTTCTATGCTACTGCCAGTTAAAATACCGTCAAAATTGTTTCGTTTCCGAGATTAGCCAGAACTAACAGACTGATAGACAGACTACGTATAAATAGCCTTTCTTATAAGTACCGTATGTAGCACATTTAATAAAAAGCTGTTATTTTGACATGACAAACAGACGATTCCATTTTAAATATTTTTATAGAAGATTAGATTAATGATTCGGTACATAGCATTCATGCAGAGATAAGGTAGACGCTACCGGTGTTATTACAAAAAAGTTAAATACATATTTAATACTTGCTTTAAAAAGGTTTCGAATTAAATGCACCGCGGTCGCTGAACGTTCGCCATCTTGCTCTTTTGTCTCGCTTTGGTTACGGTTAGGTTAGACTTGCGAAAAAGGATAACGTGAACTTGCCTAGGTCGAGCGCGGTACATTTAATTCGAAACCTTTTTAAAGCAAGTATTTAACTTTTTTGTAATAACACCGTACGTGTTTACGGGTAAAAAATGTTTTTGGGTAACATATTTTCACAGGGATATAATAAAAGAGTTAAGTATATTTGACTTTTACTTCAGGAATTAATTAAATTTCAAGAATGTGTAGCTGTTGAATATATTTTTCGCTAAAATATTATCAACCATAAAAGGGAATATAATTATTATGAATGTTAATGGGATCTGTTGGGATTAATAAAATTGAACACCATTTGTTGATTTTACACCTAAATATTTTTATAGTTTTTTAAACATATTTTAATGTAACGCAGGCGATTGCAAATATAATGACGAAACCTATTAAAGCTACGTAATTTCATGCTACAATAAACCGGATTACAAGATATCGGAATGTTTCATGGATTCCTGTCCAACCCTTATTAGGGTTAGGTTGAAGCTCTGAGTCGGTTTAAATTGTTGAGTCGTCATTAAACAGTGATGCTTCATTCATCTTAGTTTAATAATTTGTATTATTTATTTTATTCTGATTGTAAATTGAGTTAAGGTTACGATGGGGCTGATTTAACCATAAAAGCATCTAAATAAATTTAAAATAAAAATTAAAAAAATAAACCGGAGCTTTCGGTGATAAAAAACCTCGCGATGAACCATAGTGTTTTTTCTAATTCCGGCCAGATTAGCTGCCACCCTCGAGTAGCTAGTCTGTTTCGGTAGCTACACTTAAGAGCTAGTCTTTCCTGTAGTTTTAGCTCGTTATCATCTCGAGCTATATTGTCATTTATTATCAATTGAAACTGTGGTCAAATGCTAAAACTTATAAATCATAAAAAATATAACCAGTCGCAAAATATTGTAAACTTTAATGACGTAAAAAGTTTAATTCCTTTCAATGTATCGTTATTATTGTTAGTTTATCAATAAATCCTTCATTCGAGATTCGTATCGGACATCAACGACGTTCATCAATCAGGATCTCATTGACATGATGTCTATTGTGTGCGCAATGCTTATACGCATGCGTCGTGGTGGCATGTGTTGAAATTTAAATATTTTATACGGATTTAATGCAGTCATATGCATAACCGGCATAACGTTAACATATTATATAAACAGGTAACAAGTATTGATACAAGTTTTAGTACATTTTCAACATTAATAAGGAAAGATCGTATTGCGTTGTTCATGTCGTACGAGAAGAACTTAATATTTTGTTTACTGTTCTGTTTTTGAAGTGAAAATTTATTTAGGCGCGTTAAGCAGTATTTTTGGCAGGAGATAAATTTATAATTTCGCGTTGAGACATACTACGTGAGCATGAACGACCGTATTGCGCTTGCTCGGCTTGCGTCAGACTAGCGACGCTTCGAATAGCTGTGATGTAATACATGTAATATTGATATTTTGCAACTCATCATACGTTTGATTGTTTAATAGACTTTATAAAAAATATATATAATTATTGCATTGAGTGCCAATAGATATGAAAACCACACTAATGTTAATAATTTCAATAAACAAATGCTGAAATTTAAATATTGTCATTCACACTACAATTAATACGTGAATTCAAAAGAGAACACATTTATTTCATTGGTTTGAGTTTCACTTCTGCCGGCAGTCCTTTTAACAGCCACCACTTTTTTTTTAGTTTAGGTAGTATTTACAGAATTCTATATATAGTTTTTTAATACATGTTTTAATTTAATAGATCTATTATCAATATAACAATTTCAATGAAAAAATAAGTGTGTGTGTACTTATGTACACATGTTAGAAGTTATACTTCTTTGGCGTAACAAGATAAAAATCTTTTCAAAAATTTTATCTTTCGCCTTATTCTAAGATAGAAGAAAAAAAAAAAAAAAAAAAAAAAAAAAAAAAAGAAAAAAAGGTATATCATATATAGAAAGATAAAAAACAAAAAAAAAATAAAAAGAAAAAAATGTGATATAGCTAACTTCAGGGGGTCGGTTTTTCGGGAGGGGGTGCGCGCGCATATTAAAAATTAACGCTCATAATTAAACCCTAAAGAGCAAAAAAAAAAAAACAAAAAAAAAAATGTTTCCTGCAAATGGCTATGTATTTATAACTAAAATAGATTATTATTATTTTATTATAGAACAATAACTAAGCCCATACCCTCATTTGTAAGTAACAAGAAGTCAGATTGATTGAAACATAAAATTGTGTATTATGAAAATATAGATGGTTATTTTGATCAATATTCTATCAATCCTTATCCAATGAGATATTATAGGTATATTATACGTTAGTCATCTAATGTAGATAAAAATGCCTTCAACAGTATGTCATATAATAAATATTTTAGGAAATATTACAGATTTTAAATTACACGCAATGAAAAAAATTTGTTTGTGCGAGGGGTCTTACGTGACTTTTATATATTCGTTTTTGCACACAACTCTGCTCGCATTTATACAAATAATAATTATGTATCATGTATCCTTTGAAATCAATAATTTTTCTGTAGATGAAAGGTACCCTATATCCTTTTTTGTACACCTGAAAATTTGTATCCAAAATTTTATGATGATCAATTGAGTGGTTGAGGCATGAGAAAGTAACAAACAAATAATCTCAATGATGTCAACAACGATACAATCATAAGCTCGTAGTCTAAAGAGATAGCTAAATATAAGTGGAAGAAACCTATATACTGACACAATATCAAATGAAGACGCTAGGTTTTTACACGTTATATTCCTCGTCGAGTACCGTCACGTCAATTATTCAACTTGTAAATGTTCGAGCCCTCGTTTTTACGTATGTACCTTACACTTTATAATAAACTTTAGTATTATTGTTTCTGTATGTTAGGTATTATGCTTTTGCAATATGAAGATACAGTCTGTACTTCTGTTGAGGAAGGCTTAACTTCATAGAGGCACTGTAATCATTACATAGTATAAAATAAAGTCTCCTACCGCGTCTGTCTGTCTGTCTGTTCGCGATAAACTCAAAAACTACTGAACGGATTTTCATGCGGTTTTCACCAGTGGATAGTGATTCCTGAGGAACGTTTTGGTATATAATTTGTCAAGGATTTATTTTTAATGAGGGCGGGGCAACGTCAGCCGGGCCCGCAAGTTAAATATAAACATGGGATGTTAATAAACGTAAATATATGGATTATACGCAATCTAAGAGCAAGATTTTATTTGCATTTTAATTTTATAAATATATATTTTTTTATAACTGACGACGCTATTGGCCTTACGGTACTTTACAGCTTCACCGGACTACTAAGGCGAGCGCTTAAGGTACTTCGTTGCTTGGCAAAAAGCTCAATAGTGCCAGAGTGGCCGAACATTCGCTTGGGCAAAGAAATAATAATATAGCATGAATGTGTGTGTGAACGTTAAAATTTAAGAAATATGTTCTTTATATCGTTTTTTATAAGTTAAATCATGTTAAAAATCTATAAATTATTATAGGTATATCCTAAATAATTATTAGTGCAATGGTTATTGAAAACCTTAAATTAATAAAAAAAGTTGACTCAATTTTTACGAAGCCTTCTAATCATTACATAAAGCAAAGTCCCCCACCGCGTCTGTCTGTCTGTCTGTTCGCGATAAACTCAAAAACTACTGAACGGATTTTCTTTCGTTTTTCACCAGTGGATAAAGTAATTTCTGGGGAAGGTTTTGGTATATATAATTTGTCAAGTTTTTTTTAAATCAGGGCAGGGCAACTTCTGCCGGGCCCGCTAGTGCTTTTTAAAGTTCAGTAACGTTAAATCAACATCGATTGTATAATGTATATCGATCGACATATATATATATATATATGATCACCACCGTCCATAGACACTAACAACACCAGGGGAGTCGAAAGTGCGTTGCCAGCCTGTGTTTGGGGGAAAGGATGGGAGGGGGAGAGGAGGGAGGAGGTGGGTCTCCGGCGCTCTCACTGACCTAACCAAACTCAGCAATGCAAGCACTCTTACTTCACGTCTGTTTTCTATGAGAGGGTGGTACTACCCCGGGCGAGCCAGAGCCACGCTGAAGCTATTATTGGTTTCAGCACGAATGAGTCGGCTCGCCCGGGGTAGTACCGCCCTCTCACAGAAAACCGACGATATATATAAATTTAAGTTTTAATAAACTCGATTATATTTACTAAATACTTCAGTGGGTCACGCTTAGATACTTTACCGATAAAGGTGGGTTCGAATGACAATCAGTCTGAGCCTTCGGTGAATAAAAACAACCTGACGAAATCAAAGTTTGGTACCATGTATTGGCATTCTTGCAGCTGCACTTTAAAATTATTTTATGAGCTTAAATAATAATTTTGAATATTAAGACACATTAGTTTAGAAATGAGCAAAAAAACTACAGTAAACGACAAATTTGACGCGAAGTTTGATATAGTGAAAGTGTCGTAAGAGGGCGCAGCGGGTTCACACGTCTTGTTTGTTGTTGGGTATAACTGTCGTTTTAATTATTCACGTTGTAAACGTTCGTGCCCGCGTTTTTATTGTACGTTTATTTTGCTCTTTATGATATACCTTGGCAAAATATTATGGTATTCTCCGTGAAACGTATTCGTTTATTAAATTGGGTTTGATGTTTAACACGCATTAATAATCAATGTTAATTTACATGTATATTTTATTTATTATTCTGTGTGGGATTATTTAAATTTGTTATATTACTATTTTCGCTTCATTTTATTTAAATTAACTGTAAATATTTTAGTTAAATTGTTTTTTTTTATATCTGCTATTTTTGGCGTCCGCTGCATTTGCTTAAAGATACTTTTAAGCTCCTAATATAATATACCAGCTGGCCCGGCAGACGTTGTACCGCCCTGATTATGAAAAATTCCTTATACAAATTATAAACTAAAACGTTCCTCATCAATCACTTTATCCACCGGTGAAAACCGCATGAAAATCTGTTCGGTAGTTTTTGAGTTTATCGCGAACAGACAGACAGACAGACGCGGTAGGGGACTTTGTTTTATACTATGTAATGATGATTGCTAATAATGATGCTCAAATATACACATAACGATTTACATTTTATATACATGATAACTATATATTTTAAATATAAATACATAATAATACAAGAGTTATATTGGTGGCTTGCTTTATCTAATTTTTAAATATACTACACTCATAACTATCGTAGTTATACTAATTGCAGCATAATATTTGTTACTAGAGAAACTGATAAAACTATGTTACATGAATACGAGATTGCATTTTTGTATGTTCTGTTTACATAATTTTATGTACGTAGTTAAAATTTAAATTCATTACATTTAAATTTTTTTCGTATCCCAATCTGGTATCATTTATAATTGCATAACCATCGTATGTATTAATAATAATATTCTTTTTCAGAAAATATGTTTACCTGTAACTATGTTATGTGCTAGACTGTAGCACATAAGAAATTAGTACATACAGATTTTGTATATTTACCAATCTATATGTTGGTGTTCCATTAATAAAATATATTATTTTGTATTATGAACGTGTTATCAATTTTAATCAGAGTTTTATGAATTATACAGTTTATGAGGCAAGTCGATGTTTACCGATATTATCATCTCTTGTGTATCTATTAGAAAATGTGATAAAAATATTAAATTAATAGCTAACCTAAAATAATTTTGTTACAGGAGGCTGAAGGTCAAAAAACCAACAACGGTATTCAATACAGGCTTCAACTTCTGTATGCAAACGGTAAGTAACCATTAAGAAGTATTTATCCAGATCCTTTATTTTCGAAATAAAAAATCTTACAATAAGTAATTTAATATTAAAGAATTTACATTTCTTTATATATTTACATCGACATCAATTTATTTCATTAGGTATCCCGAAATCATTTTTAATACGAATTTTGTGTTACTTTTCAACTCCTACTGGATACTTGGTAATGTTTATTAATTCTCTATTAGTTATAATACTACGACATAAACTAAATATTCCGATACACCTGGTGCTTTATACTTTTAGGCATTTCAAAGTGTTATTGTAAACAGTTTGCAAAATTTTCTCACGACCGATTCAGTAGTTTAGATGTGAAAGCGTAACAAATAAACACACAAACTCAGTTTCGCATTGATAATATACATGATAAGTGCCCGGAAATACCTTCTCACGGCTTCATTAGGATACGTCGAATTCTCTTTTTTATTTAAATATGTATTATATACATGTAAAAAAGATATTTATAATATGTGGAAAGAATATTTTGATGAGAGATCTAAAGACAAGGGTATTTGGTACAAGACTCTACAAAGTCAGCCTCCTCGAACACCATGGTTTTGTGATGTAATAATGAAGAGGTCCTACGTCGTTTTACTACATAGGCTACGTTCTGGACATTATCCATCACAAAAGTTTAAATATTTGATGTAAATAAGTCCTTATTATAGTAATTATAGATGACGTTCACCATTTTCTGACGGAATTTGGCAGGAACAATAATGTTAGAATAAATTTAATTAAAAAATGTAATTTAAATAAACTGGATGTCGGCATGTTCCATAGTATTTTAGCAAAACCTTCGAGTGAGGTTGCTAAAATGCTATGTGAAATGAGAGAAAGCTGATTTTATAAAAGAAGATGCACGAAAGGCTTTAACAGTAATATAATTAGGTCATGATGGGGCTGATATGACTACAGTCAAAAACCCCTAAATTAAATAATAATAAATATATATATATATATATATAAATATGTATAATATACATGTTTTATACATATAAATATATAAACCTTCTGAAAGTAATTCTCTAAAGAATAGTGTACATTTATCAAAATATGTTGTGTAATTGAAGAGAAATAAAGAAACAAAAAAACAGGTTCGATAGAAAAGCGACATTATTTTATAGATAGATGGGACATCAATCTGAAAAACATACAATAAAACGACTTTTACAATATGATTATTAATGACTAGCTGTACCCTCAGCTCCATACGCGATTTTTTTAATTATATTGAAGAAATATAATTGTGAGACCATGTACAATTATAGAAATGCTCTTTAAAACAATTGTAAGTACGACACGCACGCCACTTACAGTAACATGTAACGTATATATCATTACATAGTATAAAAGAAAGTCCCCTACCGCGTCTGCCTGTCTGTCTGTTCGCGATAAACTCAAAAACTACTGAACGGATTTTCATTCGGTTTTCACTAGTGGATAAAGTGATTCATGAGGAACGTTTTGGTATATAATTTGTCATGATTTTTTTTTATAATCGGGGCAGGACAACGTCTGCCGGGCCCGCTATTTAGATATATAAATACTAACAGTGTGTCAAATGAGAAGTAGTCATCAGTAACATATTTGGAACCTTAACCCACCATATAACCACCTGAGTGCTCACTTACACTGTATAAGGAACTCATGAAACAATGACTTAAATATGTAATTATGATGATATAATATGCCCATATTGTCAATAAGTAATATGTTTATGATATGATATCTTTTTAGAAATCCTTCTATCTTCAAAATTACTGTTCATAATTATAATGTTGAATTGTGTACAATGAATGAGCTGACGTCTTGAAATCTTGTATAAATATAAATCAAGGTATAAAATTTTATATATGTCTAAGCAGTTTTTAAGATCGACAATTTAAATAGTGCTCGTTGAACTGGGTACAATATTCTTATATGTTACTATGGTTGCTGCTTATGTAGACAAAAGCGCGGTAAATAAAACAAATGACCGAAAAGTCAATATAATTCAAATTACATACATAGATAAAGATATATGAATTCCAATTATATTTATTCTTGGAGTCTAGTACAACGCACATCTTATGCACATGGTTACAGTGAGCAACATATTTTTGCTAAATTTCATGCGGATGAAGTCGCGGGTATCAGCTAGTCTAAAATAGAATAACCTAAATTACTTCCTATTAGATCAGCTATCGGCCAGAGAAAGTCCCGTGGAAATGGGTTCACCCGTTTTGGAGATAGTACTGCAGACAAAGCTAAGGTTAACAGCTAGTCTAAATTAGAGTAGCCTTAGTAACCCGCTGTAATTTTAGTTACCTCCCAGTGAAATTATCGTCAAAAACGGACCAGCCGTTTCGGAGATTACTAGGAACAAACAGACAGACAGACCGACAAAAATGTTAAAAATTGCATTTTTGTTATCAGTAGCGTGTATACTTTCGTACCCAATTAGTAAAAAAAAATATTTTGATATTACATACAGATACTTTATTTTTATTATATGTACAGATAGAATGTATAGATAACCATTGAGTTAATACCAGAAGCAAGTCATTGTAAACTGTCTATCACGAGACGGGGTTTTGTAAATATTTGTCGTTTTAGTACTATTATTAACGGTGGCAGAGTATAATAATATATAGTGCGTTGCTTGATTAGTATAGATTATACGTCTCGATCATTTTTAATCTAGCAAACACTTTACTGATTTCATTACTTCCGATAAAGACACGTTTAACTTTAAACCAATGTTAAAAAATGTACAGTTTATTTTGATAATATAATGTTTATTAATTATAATTTATGAATTTATTAAAATCGTATGAAATTCAGGTATTTAGTTACCAAAATTCGACCATAATAAGGGTTACAATGTCTTTAAATTTATATATGAATATAGTATTTATTAATTTTTTAATAGTAAACTGTGCATTGATTGCATCGAATATTGTAAATTCTAGAAGTAAGATGTGTGAAGTATGACGAACAGATATATAAATAAAAGCTTCTTCTACTCATCAGTGACGTGGAAAACTAACCGTATTAATTTTTTTATTCATAGCTATCGACAGACAACTCATCAAATAAAAATAGAGAAAATCCATTGACAAACAATTTATATCAATTTAGGCTCTAAATATACAATCAAATTAGATAAAGAATTAATAAAATGCTGTTATATTCAAAATAAAATTAATAAATACGGACATTGTGACAAGAATATATTTTAAACCTAAGTTATATATAAATTTGTTCATTGTAGGAGAGGAAAAGAAGGAGCTAACATGTGGAGGCAATTTCAGGAGGCTAACAAATAGTGCAATGTCTGGCTCTTCGTTGCTACGCTTGTAGTTTGTAGCCCGTAGCTAGAGCTACGATCTTTATTGCTACTGAGTGTAAATGTTAGTGTTTTATAGATGCGAAATTAGAACGAACTTAATGTATTACTCGCTATTTGCCAAATCATTTATATTTCTTTTTGTTTTCTGTGTTTCCTCTCACTTCTAGAAATAATATAAAGACTAAGTTAGAACAATCGTCACTGATTAAGTTTACCTATTTATTATTAAACATTAAATAAACTTTAGATTTTTTATTGATCACTATATATGTGAATATATTGTACTAGTGGCTCGACCCGGTTTCGCAAGGAGGTACTAAAGAAGAAAATGAGACCAAATATTTCGTTTACAATATGCCCATTTTTTTTGGGGGCTTTTATTCCACCGAACGTATCAGCCTCATTGCTCCCCAATCTTTCTAGCTCTATCAGGAGAGTTGCTGATGAGGTTTCATTACCAAGTCATGCAGCATCTTAGCTTCACCGGGACAGGGTTCAGCAAAGATGTTGTCAAAGATACTGACGTTCTGGCAACTACTTGCCATAATCTTCATTGACGATTCTCTTTTGATGCTATTTTGGCACACTTCATAATCAAGTGATGGACATCCCTAATTTTTTTACATTCATTGCAGTTGGGAAACTTCTCGACAAATAGTGCCGCGGACGGAGTATTAAAGCTACCTTAACATATTTTTCTGCCTTACACACTCAGTGTTTGAGTTTATTTGAGTTTATGTAGAGATATAGTATTTAAATTTTTTCCCTACGATTTTTCAAACATTCATTTTCAAAAAGAATTAGCCATATATATATGTAGTATATGTAGGTACACACTCGTTTTGAAATTATGCGCTTACATACATTCGGTGATTGCTTTTAAATTAATATAGACTATTTTTAAAACTGTATCACTATTGATGACGACAAGCCAATTGGCTGGCGAGCTATTGCCATTATGAATTTAAAAACTCGTATTTTTTAAATAAAAATTTGTTAAATTCAAATTCTGTAATCTTAAACGTATATATAAAATAGATGCATTAATGGAATTCGTACTCGTTTACGGAGATAAATTATTCATAGTTCTCTGTATACAGTATATAGAATGTGTATATAAGCAAGATAAAAAGACGTACATACGTTTTAATTTTATTTACAGGTATTAGACAGGAGCAAGACATCTTCGTACGGCTCATCGACTCAGTGACGAAACAAGTAAGATTTTTTATACCTACTGTATATAAGATGGTAAATCGACGACTAAAAACCCTTAAATCAGGATTGGGCCACATCAAAGAAAAACCTATATTTTATCGATATTAATATTTATGTGAATATCGATAATTTTATACACATCATTATAAAAACGTCGTTTTTTTTAAACTAAAAGCGGAGTATTAATTCAACATAAGTTTATTTAACTCATGAAAAAAATTGACAAAGCCGCGGGTGCGATGTCAGTACGTATCTGACTTTTACACGTTTAACATTATTATAAATGTGTCTGGGTATTATATATACGTACATATATCACATATTCAATTATCATAAAACAAACGACGATTGATTTGGAAATAAATAACCCCGTGTGAGATTGTGTCTTCATATTTATTCATTTATTTGCTCTTAATATCGTTAGAATGGATGAATATCGACCATTTCTGCTTTACTTAGTAACATTAAATTTTCTGCAGTACTAGTTTTTGCCTGTGACTCCGCTCGCATTAATATAGATTTGTCATATCCCTGGGGCCAGTATATTTCTTCTGGATAAAAAGTACCTAATAACCTTCTATTCTTCTCTGACAACGTGCATACAAAATTTTATGAAGGTTGGTCGAGTAGTTGAAGCATGAAAACTAAACAAACAAACAAACTTCCATTCTCATTTATAATACTATTAAACTTAAGGATGTCGAGTAAAAAGTTTCATATAAGTATTTATTTTCAGTCAAACTCTATAACTTATACCAAAATGTATAATTTTATCTATATTAAACACAATAGTAGCTTGAACTGATTGTTTCTAAATTATCTTGCGGAAACCATTACGTGGTGATAGCAGAGTTTCGAGTCATCTAAGTGTTTTACGTTCAAGGCGATTCTAGAAACTTATAGTAGACCCCAATGCTCCCTCAGGCCACGTGTCAACCACGCGGCTGCCACGCGACAGATTGTCATCGCCGACGCTCGATTAGACTGTAATCCTCACGCCCCTTGGTCGACAGAATTGCATTGCGTTCGGGAACAATCATTATCATTATCTCATGTTACAATTTCATTCCACGTTAGTTTAGAATTCGAGACGGTGTGAACGGGTCAGGTTTTTTGATAGACAGCATGAGAAGGGTTAAGGTTTCGTTTATTATCTAAATTAATAGATTTATTCCGTTTTATCTCAAACTTTTATCAAATCGTAATTTATTTCAAATATTTATCGAAGAATACCCACCAATCGTAGTAGTTGTTTAACTTTTTTAAATTAAACGTTCCCGCCCGGATTAAAGAAAATGGCAAAGAGTCAGTCGAGTAAAAAAATATAAATAGCTTAGAATTAACTACGAAAAATTCCGCACGGAATAGTCATAACCCTATGCTGATACATTCAATAGTTTATACGTGAATAAGCCTCAAAGGAACTCTATTTTTATGATATACCTATACATAACGATTCCTTAAACTTCTTGTCCCCTTTTAACGGTTACGATTGAAGACGGGTTCAAGGAATTAAGTACTATCATTAAAAATACTAAAAATTAATATAGTTATGAAAGTTAATAGTTATATTAATAAAAGTTCTTAATATCCAGGTCATTGGTAACACGATTACTGGTAATAAGTATATTAATTCGAAATTATTAACGAAAACACTATGATACTTAGTTATACCTCACATATATAATTTCAACACGTCCCAAGCTCTTAGTGTTGTGTAACAAGAGGCCAATTACAAAAGATTTATGCCGTGAACATAATTAACTTAGGCCGAACGTTGTTAACTAAGAATAACGGAATTTGTATGCGTTTGTATTTGTAGGTGAGCAACGACTTACTACATTACAGTTACTGTAATATAAGTATGAATTTTATTATGTTATGTTTCTTATATTTTCATAGTATAATTGTTAAGATCTATACAAGTTTTTTAGCATGTTACTTATAATAGGTATTTATAAAGTAGATGTTTCAGACGGAACAAATAAAATCTATTTTCTTTGTGTTCTTTATTCAATTTTCTGTCATATATGTTTATCTCTTAAGGTTTCTTTTTAATTATTTTATAATACTCTAACTAATATTATAAACGTGAAAGTGAGTTTGTCTATTTGTTACGCTTTTGTGTCCTAAGTACCCACTCAATTACACCATGAAATTTTGTATATAAGTACGTTGCTAACACCAAAATCACATAGAGTGCCAATCTTTTATCTAGAAAGAGTATGCTGTTCCTGAAGGATATATTATTTCTATATTGACGCGAGAGAAGTTGCGAGCAAAAGCCAGTATAGAAATAAACTGTTTTCGGAAATCTTTTATCAGCATTATTTTACATCTGCGATCATGTTTTTTTTTTCGAACTGACTACCTATTAACGTGGCAAGGTATTTACAGCTTCACCGGAGTAGTATTTGCGAACAGTCTTAAAACTTTACAACCACACGTTTTTTAAATATTCCTTCTGCGTAATTTGTCTTGTAAGGATTGTTTGCTTATTGTATTTTTTGTAATTATTGATATTCCAAATTACATATTACGATATAAGGCAATGTTGTCAAATCTAAAATATGAATTCGATCCTCGTATAAAAGTATTGTATTAATGAAAATGATTGATATAATGTGATTTATGTAGGTACCTAAATTAATAACAATAGAATTATTTATTTTATAGCCAGTTTTAAAGTTTGAGGTACTGATGATACTTAAAAACTATTCAATTATGGCACAATAAATACATGTTTTGTGTGTATTTTAACTTTTTTTTTATATCATAGGTGGCAAACGAACAGGCAGGTCACCTGATGTTAAGTGATCATCGCCGTCTATAGACACTAGCAACACCAGGGTAGTCGCAAGTGCGTTGCTAGCCTATGTTTGGGAGGAAGGGGTAGGGGGAATGGAGAGGGGAGGGGAGAAGAGAGGGAAGGGGAGGTGGGCCTGCGGCGCTATCACTAACCGAACTAAACGCAACAATGCAAGCACTGTTACTTCACGTCGGTGTTCCTGTGGGTCGGGTGGTAGTGCTCCGGGTGAGCCGACCCATTCATGCTGAAACTAGTAATAGCTTCAGCGTGGCTCTACCACCTTCAATAGCACTTTAGCAGTCAATACGAATTGCTTTAAAAATTAAATTGTATATACAAATCAGTATTAAAAATTACTTTTTTTAATAAAACACAAAATAATAGTGATTCGTGACTTTTCACTGAAATCTTGATACTTTTAACGATCTATATGACCATGAAATATAATATTTTTCCATACAGAATCAGTATTACTATAACATAGTATTTCTAAATAATTCTTCGTTTAAGAAGCTGCTGCCCACATACTGTTTTTTTTTATTTATATCTTAATTCTTCTGATGCGTAGATATGACAACTTACAGACATGTCGCTTAGGTCAGAAGCGACACGCAAAACGGTCGTTGGGCAAAAATTGCGATGAATAGATGCCGTTCGGATAATAGCGAGCTGTGGTCGATTTAATTGTATTAAACGCTAAGTTGAGGGCGCACGGGCAATCAGCTAATGCTGCGCCGTGCATGCGAACACAACACGCAACTTTTGGTATTTTTTTAAATTCTATATACGATGATAATAATTACATTGTACTCGTATATGATGCGGGAAGATTCTTGTGTGCAGATTTTGGACTGGCTCTTCTATGCAGTTTATAGAGAATATAATGTATCACAGGTCTGTTATAACTGACCGGAGCTTTATCGGCATACTCTGCTGTTAGAATTTAGGGTTTGTTATGTTTATTTTATGTAGATGCTTGTAAATGTAATTAAAACGGGTAAAATGATTAAAAAGAAAAACAAATAATACCAAGTCAAAAACACTCAAGGTTTTGTTTTAATTCTATAAAGGAACAAGTTGGGCATTCGTTTGAGTATTGATACGCAAAAATTTACTTTCCCCTTTCTTTATGATAAAAAACTCTTTCTCTAGCATCTCTTATGTAGAAATTCGTTAAACAGTTTAGGCTACAGAGTATGGTCAAATACACACATACATTTAATAAATATTACTCTCCTTCTGAGTAATTGTTTAAAAAAATAACGACATTTACAATTACATAAATCGTATGAAAAGAAAGACAATATTAATATGTGCAATAAAATCTCTAAAGAAGTTATCCACTTAGGTAATAATGATTTTTCCTAACTGAAGAAATAAATAGTGTCGTTAACATCATGAATATCAGTGTTAACTACAGTCAATAACAATAACGTCTATCTGAAGGCAATATTAGATAAGATGCAAGTCCTTAGGTATTATTTGAAACACCTTAGGTAGCAGAGCGGTTTGCTAACTTTACGTCTACTGAGCATAAAATAGAAAGGTACAGAAAGAGAGCCCCATACAGCGAGCGATAAAGGCGTATTTACATATAAGCGCCTACGTAAATGGATGTCGGGCCAAGTTAAGCAAACGCCCGTGCCGAATGTCGGCGTTTTGTTGAGTATTCTTCTATGAAAGAGTTTCTCAGTACCTCAAAGTTTTCAGTAATCAATTTATAGGCTTTTATTTATTTAAATGTGTTTAAATAATACATAATAATTGTAAAATGAAATTTCTAAAATAAAATTATAATAGAGTTTTGTGGGTATCTAGCCCTACAGTCGAACGTAGGTAACTAAAATCAAGGACAGCCGGAGTTTCCTTTCTGTACGTATGTATTTTCTGGTTCAGTCTTGAGCGGTATTAGGAACTCTAATATCAGTAGTAAGTACCCTATTTTGCTACAGTATTATATTACAGGAATTTATAAAGTAAAAATATGTATTCACCTAAAGTATATAAGCTGTAATATTTTAAATAATAAGGATCGACTCTTATAATTACACAAATAAAAAACAGTATTAACAACGGGATTATTTATGTTCCCATACTAAATCACTATCATATCAATATCTAAAATACCAATCTAGCGACCCTCTGTTTGAATATAGTCTTAAGATACTGACTCTATGGCCCGACGTACGCGATCGGCCCAAATCCCATATAGTAACGGAGGTCGATCAATGGACAGACGCGCGTATTGCACGTGCCCACATGATTATGTTTACTTAACTATAATCAAACAACATATTAATTTGGTCTCTTTTATGTGAAAATGACTTCCTGAATTCTAATTTTTATTATTATACCTTCTCTGTGGTTTAGACAGATTTAGTTAATGAGATTTTTTATTTAGTATCGAAGGTTTATGGGTTTCTTTCTAACTAAATTTTTAACCATCTTCAAAACTTATCACAGCTTAGAGAAATAGCTTTTCGTATGCCTAAGATTATTATGAATCGTCCACAACATAACAGGCTTGATTTTGGTATTCCATCTTTGCAGTTAGATGTATATTAAAAAAATAAGAGAAAAAAAGAGATTTTATTATATGTTACAAAAAATATTGTCAAGGTCAAGAAGAATGATAAATATTTAGAACAATGATTACCTATTATTACTTCTCTGATTTACTTTCTCTTGATTGTGCAAGTTGATTTATATTTATTTTCCAGTTCTATTGTTCGATTCGTTTGTTAATATTTGTCGTGGCCAAATAACGACAAGTCCAAGAAATATGTCAATGAACTTGATACTTCAATGGCAGCATTAGGTTATTATAATAAAATATCAACGATATAACATAAAGTAAATTGAAAAAAGTATGCAAGATGTATTTAAATTTTACGGCGAAAGTATATATAGATATACAAGTACGTTTAAGAAATATGTTTATTGTAAAATGTGATAATAAAAATGGACAAAGGCAGCAGCAGTAATAATAAAAATATATACGCAAACAAAACTGGCATCGTCGCAAGGCACTGTCGTAAATGTGGGAGTATAAATCATTGTAGTCCAAGTCACTTTAACGTCTCTATTCTTTATATTATTTTACATTATTTTAAAAAGTTGGTATTATATATCTCTAAATGTGATTTTCATTTACTTGTATGCATACATTTTCATAACATTTTTACAAATAGTGCACGCGATTTTGTCTTATGGAAATGGTTTTATGGTTCATGGGAATATGCCAGTTCAGTCATTTCGGAGATTAGCACAGACAGGCAAAAGACATTTCAATTTTATTTATCTCTTGTTTAATGTGACTTGTGACATATACGTGTATAACTTCATGTAAGTGTTATATGAATGTTCAGTTATTTCTTTATTTTTATTAAATAATGTATGCTTTATAAATAAAAGAAATACTACAGACCAATTAGTAATGCATATAAAACAGACTTTACTTACTTTCATATAAATGACTACTTGTAAACTTCAGTGTTGTAAAAAAATTTGGAAATAGTTTTCATTTATTATATTAAACTAGCGGGCCAGGCGGACGCTGTCCTACCCTAATAATAAAAAAAACCTACTATAATATAATAATGATGATGTATATAGAAATTTACTTATTGAGAAAACTTTAATAATGTGGAAATTTAAAAAAATAATGAATTACTGTAGAATTTCGACTACTGGACGACAACAATTATCAATAATTGTATTAAAATATTATTACGAAAAAGTATTAATATCTTAGCAGAATGTACACTAGTTTCCCAAAGTGTTGTCGTATCTATAAATCACGCCATGTTATTTAGCTTTCCGCTTGTTTTAATCCTCGTAGCAATTTTTTTTCTATATTATTCAGAAGTTTACAGAATGCGTTTATAGAATCATGTTTAACTTTTTATGCAAAGCAATGCAATATAATTATATAAATAGATAGGTATGTATATATTCAATTGTATTCTCTTTTCTTGACTTAAATTAGTTTATTTTTAACAGCGATGCTGTGAAAATTACCATCGTTGAATTATCCAAAACATGAAAATTATAATTTCCGAAATATAGTAAATCACCTTTATAACATATGTTAATGTTTTATCAAAATTTATATAATTACCACAGTAGGAACGCAGTGGTCATTTTTTTTAAATCTCCCCAAATTCCCAAGAGATTGAATCCCATGCGACATTGTTCTGCGGCTGGCCATCCCCGGTGATCCTGTGGGACCGACTCAGTTCAGGGAATGAACTTGAAAAATGTTTCACCACTAACGATCACAACTACTCCACTGAGCTATTTTTATTTCACTTTTGCGCTTGTTCGATACACTTTCGTCCAAGTTCTTAGAGATACAGAATAGTATCGTAACGTCCTTGACTTTTATATGTACTTAATTTATTAACTAGCTGTAACCGCAATATCGTCCGCGTGGAAGCCTGAAAAAACAGTGATTAATAAAATCATCTGAATGTATATTATTAAGTCCATTTACGTATCTACTTTTCTCTCGTAGGTACTTTAGTCGCTTTGTCATTAAAATTACAATAACTTTTGACATAGCGAACTCATTTTAATGAAACAAAAACTAAATGTTACTCAAGGATATACTTTATGATTATCTTTTATGAAAGGTTTTATCGTAAACGTAATACTTTAGCAGTGATGCGTGTCTAAAGAAACCGACAGACAAACATTTCTAAAAATGATTGAAATGTATTTTATTATTTATTCCTAGACACTTGCAACAATTTTTTTCACAAAAAACAATTTTAAAAATTAAACAAAATTTAAATTAAAAAAAAAATTAAACAATTTTAAATTAAAAACTAGGTTTACAAACTTAATATATGTATAGATTATATAGAAGAGCAGAAATAAATATGTAGGAGACAATCATATATGATGCATTTATTTTATGTGATACTCTACGTTATTTTTCTCTTTGCGTATTACCGTGGATGAAGTACATTTCAAACTACTACATAAAAAGTATTAAATGTATATCTTATCTATACTAATATACAAAGCTGAAGAGTTTGTTTGTATGGTTGAAAGCGCTAATCTCAGGAACTATAGGTCTGATTTGAAAAACTATTTCGGTGATAGATAGCCCATCTATCGAGGAAGGCTATAGGCTATATACCATCATGCTAAGATTAATAGAAGCGGAGCTTCAGTGAAGAATGTTTCAAAAGGTTTTTTTTCATTTTTGAGAGCTTCCGCTGCGCGTTAACTCAAAGTAACTATTCCACGCGGACGAAGTCGCGGGCAGAAGCTAGTGTACTATAAAAATATTAAACTTATCGAATACTATTTGCTTTGTTAAACGGAATTAAAAAATATATAAAACTTAAAATATCCCGAAGCAATGATGATTTCGTTGATAAAGTGTTCAGATACCGCTTCGATGAACGTAGGTTCGAATCCTAACAACTGGGTCGGATCTTTGATGTGGGAAAGACCGTGATGAAAATAGCATGGTGGTAGGTTTTCTTCTAAGTTCGCCTAACTAGTAGCCACCACCCCCATGTTAAAAATCGATCACTAAGTAATTGTTGGTATATTCCGTCAGCTGCAGTTGAGAGCTAGTCCTTTCTATATTAAGCATGTTTGTTATCTTAGATCATATCGTCATTTGTCAATCTATTTCCCAGTTTCATCGATTTAGAGAAATTATTTCTGTTAATGTCTTATATTAATGGAACCATTACGATATAAATGGTGACTTATTTGATTTCCACTAAGCACCTGATACCACCATTACCCGAGTAACCCTCGAACGCAGCCAGCATTCTATCTACCCTAAGCTATTTTGCTTGCTTAAATACTTTCCTATGACCCTTGAAAAACACCCCACGTATCCAAAATCCTTACAAATCCTTAATACAAAAGACGATAATACCAGTACATTTCATATTCAATTAAATATTTTGTCAAGGATGAAAAAATGTATATGGAATCTATAGGGGACTGGGCGGCTAATGTCGCGTTATCTCTGAACACTCTCGTAAAATCTGACTCAAATGAAATGTGTTAGGTTTGAATATTATTGTATTTTGATACACATGTATCGACGCTAATTTTGAGGATAATATAATGTCAACTTAATTATGGGAGAGTAAAACTATTCAAATATTAGGACACAATTTCCGAACCGCTATTTAATTCTAGATTAAATCAAAGTTGTGATAGATATACTTATGTTGATATTGAACACCCGATCACATAGCTGATTTGATTATGCTCATTCCAAAGAAAGTGTTACGTACGGAGATTGAAACCACGTTCAGACAATTTAATATCAATGCGCTATAAAGAGTGATTACATAATAAATTCATCTATAGACATATAGACATCTTTATATATGAATTTCTTCTGTACGTGTGTGTGTCACTGAACTCCTCCTACACGGCTGGACCGATTTTGATGAAGTTTTATGTGCGTGTTGCAGGGGATCCGAGAATGGTTTAGATTCACAATTGGACCCGGTAGGTGGCGCTGCGGTTGAATTTTAGATTTTTTTTTATTATCAAGGCAGGACAACGTGCGCCCGGCCCGCTAATAAATATATAAAGACTCAATGAACGCTTAAAAGAATAAATACATTGGAAGTAATTAAGTATATTTATTATAATCAGTAAACTAGTTTTAATATCAATCATAATTGAATAATTATCTTAATATATATATTTCTTGTGTGCGTGTGTATGTGACTGAACTCCTCCTAAACGACTGGACCGATTTTGATGAAATTTTGTGTGCGTGTTCGAGTGGATCCGAGAATGGTTTAGATTCACAATTGGACCCGGTAGGTGGCGCTGCGGTCGACTTTTAGGATTTTTTTGTTTTCAAGGGAGGAAAACGCCCGCCGGGCCCGCTGGTAGTATATATAATTTCAATTAGATGATTAATGTTCAAGGTTTATATAATTTTAAATGCTCTTTCATACATTTTTCAGAGAAATCAATATCTACTCATGACTTCGCCTTCGTTGTATCTTAACAGTATATGTTATGTTAGGAGGTCAAAAACCTTGAAATCAAAAACATATTTATTTCCAACATTTCTTTAGTCTTTTATAATGCTTATAAAAATTGTAGTCTTTTACAACTTTATATTACATGAAAATATCGGGATATTATTAAATAAGAGTTAAGTGTTTAAAAAGTATCACTAAAAAAATTGATTTAACTATATCCAATAGTCTGTTTGCGTGATGAGTGCAGAACGATGGACCTCGCTCATGTTATTGACTAAAGATTATCCTCCTTCACTCTTGTACTCATGTAAAAGAAAATTATAAAAATTTTAGCTAAATAACTATTACTCATTTCGCAACAACTTATACATTGTTCGGCCGGATTAGTACACACCCCTCTTTGCAATCAGGTTTAAGGGTTACCAGTAATTAGATATTAATAGATAAACGAAACCGGCACGTGTGCGAAAGAGGGTAAAATAAAGTACAGTCAGAAAAATTATTAGGTAGATCTCAGTTGTTGAACTCGGTACAAACAAATCCGTATTTGATACATGCCATAAGTATATAGTACTAAACAATAAATAATATTGAAGTATTTATTAAATATCTGTTCTATCTTCTTAATATATATATTTCTTGTGTGCGTGTGTATGTGACTGAACTCCTCCTAAACGACTGGACCGATTTTGATGAAATTTTTTGTGCGTGTTCGAGTGGATCCGAGAATGGTTTAGATTCACAATTGGACCCGGTAGGTGGCGCTGCGGTTGACTTTTGGGATTTCTATTTTTTATTATCAAGGCAGGACAACGTCCGCCAGGTCCGCTAGTATTAATATATATTGCCATAGCATCGATGAGGCATCATGCAAATCAGTTTTTGGTTTTGATTATAAAATGCAATTATGCGAGAGAAGGGTGCATAAATTAACAAAAATGCGATGCATTGTAATGTTTCTAAAAATATATACATTATTTAGTTGGTTTTACTGTTTTAACAATTTCTAAATAAAACAACATAGTAATGACACCGTGTCTGGTGGTAAGCATAGTAGAATCCAAACAGAAAAGATCATCATCCTATTGCTTTTCGTGGATGACTATCAGGTGGTTTATTACACATTGGCTGATCAAGTTACCATGACACGTTTACTAGACATATATAGGTTCATCCTGAAACGCGTCATGCATAAGCGTGCCGCCTTTGCGTTGTATAGTCGTAGGGAGTTTTCTTAGTCCACCTGGCTAGCAACCACCCTGAAGTTGAAAATGTGTTACCTAGTACCTGTTGGTGTTTCGGCAGCTGCATTTGAGAGCCAGTCCTTCTCTACGTTTATCGTGTTTATTATTTTAAACTACATTATAATTTAACATCAGATTAGATTGTGGCCGAATGTTAAATCCTATAATATATTTTGAAAAAAGGTGAACAACGTTTTCAGGCCCTACCACTCAATGTGTTCATAGAGGTAATATAGTGAACAAGCCTAAATAAAAGTCTTTGTTACAGCCAATCGTCTACGAAGGTCAAGATAAGAATCCGGAAATGTGCAGGGTTTTACTGACACATGAGGTTATGTGCAGGTAATATGTTTAAATAAGTTATTGATAAGTTCTAAAAAAATATTTTAAGTATTTTTATTCAAACTAGTGGTCGAAATTCGACTATAATTCATTTCGATATACAATAAAACCAAAGAGAATAATAATTATGTCAGTGGTTTCATAAATGTATTAAAAATATATTATTTATCAATTATTTATTAATGTATATTATGAATTTACGTATTATATTGTTATAAAATTAACCTACAATTTGTCCGGTTAATTTCAAAGGGCATGTAAGGTATGAAACGTAAGTCGTGTTATAAATATTGAATTTAAAAAAAATGGCAATTGGAACGTAAGAGTAAAATGACGGATGGCGAAACGTCTTTTTCATTTACATGTGTGTATATATTGTGTGTCGTTCAAGCAGTAGTGTTAGTAATGCATACTTTAATGCATTTAATAAAAAAAAATAGTTTTGTACACTTCTCCTCCATATAAACTTTAACCGTGCGAAATTTCACGTACATCCGTTGGTGCAATTCGCTTAAAAAGGGGTACAAAGTTTTCGCTTCACGTATAAATAATTGTATGAGAATACAACTGTGTAATAAAATTATGTGATGCTTCTTCTTCATTTCTTCCACTTAGCTTTGCTGTGCATGTCCAAATAGATGACAAATGGTTAATAAAATTAAAAAAATAAGTAGAACCATCTACAAAAAATTGCGCGTCGAATGGTCATATTTCTATATAGATAGGTTTCCTAGTTTTAATGCGATTAGCACCAAAGGAACTGTATTTTCATTATATAGCTATACTTACATATCTCTATAGATTACTGTGTTGGGAAAAGATCGAGTTATGTGAAAAATAAGTTAAATACTGTACGGACAATTATTGCTATATATTGAAAAATGCTATGAATAAATATTGCAAAAATTAACAATTCAGTATATACTATTATCGTATCTGAATGGATAAGTTTCGTAGAAATGTCGTTGTGGCGACCACTCGTCATAAATATATCTCCCTAAAAATTGCAAGTCACGATTCCGAAATAGGTAGCTTTTGTATTTCTTGTTGGTGCAAGAGTAAACATACTGATCGATGATGCATTGCAGTTGGTTGATACATTCACAAAATACACGTTTGTATATTTTATTAAAAAACTTTAAATTTTGTTAATAAAGAGTAAACTTCTTTTGTTTGTATTAATTTTAAATTAAGATTTACTTTTAAAATGTATTTTAACCATAACAAGGTGTATCTAGTATTTAAACATCTTGACTATCAAATCGTTGAACACAAGTTTTACATGATTAAAAAATTTACTGCAGATTATTATATCAGTTCACGCGAACAAAACGTTTCCCGTGTAACTTCCTAATTACAAAACACGCTTACAAAGAAGTGAACGTCCTTATTAATTTAAACATTTTGTTTGGGGTGGTTTTTCCGCTCGTAAACGTACCGTCTCGCCGCTTTGTGACACTAGGAATGAAATGTGTAGTAATGCAAGATTGTTAAAAAATTTAGACACGACGCGAGGCGTGCTCTCCAGTGAAATTTACATAATCACTATATCAACAGTATATTAAAAAAAAATGTTAAATTAGACCTACTTGTATTGATTTATGATAATGTACTTTATTTTAAATAGTTAACTGTGTTTTTTTCTTTAATACCTACTTAATGCTGTATTAATACAAATCATATGTAACCCTTACTTATATTAGAATGTTAGTTTGTTCATCACGCTTTCATGCCGTAACTACTCAACAATCATATTCAAATTTTACATACATGTTGTTAAGGATATATAAAAGGACACAGTAAAAAATGTAATATTCCCGAAGCATACGTCAAGTTTATATTAAAATAAGCAACAGCATGACCAAATCCTAGTAGATTATAATTCATGCCTTTGTGTTAATATGCGATATAGAGATATTGTGTAAATATTTGAATGCAGTCGTTGAATTTTTTAGTCGATTCAAAAAAACTTTGTCGGAACTAAGAAAGTGTTTTTTTATTGTTTCGAATCAAATGATTTGTTGCGACGAGAAGTGTAGCTAGGGAGGTCGTTCTAATGTAATAAATGTCTCACAGACTGGCTCGATCGGATTTGAAAGGACTCAATAGTTAACTGCAATAGAAAATAATCAAAGACAATGGTGATGTTTGAACAATAGAAATAATCAAATTTATTCACTTATCACGTTTGTCACTATATAATTATTTTGAAGAAAAAAAAACAGTAGTAAAAAATACATTTTATACATTATTTTATTCAAAGCTTAAGAATGAAAGTAATTGTAATTAAGAGAATAAACTAGAAAATGCAATATATGGTATTAAGTATACGAGTATATCATCGTTATCACAAACCTTTGACAGTCAATTATAAAGACGTACAAGGTATCTAAAATGTAGTTGTTCATATAATCCCCTAACTTCGAACTAATCTCATCATATTGTTTTTCATAGATCATGCCAATTTAATTAATTGTAAGAAAATAATATTAGAGAGTCGAAAGTCAAACGGGAACTTATTGATCAGGTTGTTATACTGGATCTCTGTTATTAAGATCGAAGTAACCTACAAATGTGTTAGTGTTTGACAACAAACCGTGTCTGTGTGAGCAATTAAAATTTTATTCCACCTTAGACTGCACGTCTCCTCTCTTCTCGTAAGATATGTTTGTCCCGCTTGCACATCTTTAGGGGAGGAGTCTCTAGGGAGTCTGTCCTTTCAATGTCTTTGCCCTTTGCGTCAAGAAGCCCCGGTAGGGCGCTTGCAGTATGCCCGAGTTTGTTTAGTGTGGATATGACTTGTTTCTTATTACTTTGTGGTAAAAATTTCTTTGGGAACTATTTATTGTATGTTGCCTTTTGAAATATCGGTCTTGTTCATAACATTATTATCTATATATAAACGAAGCATGTTTATTATTTTTAAATTATCTACAACAATTTAACGTTCCATTCATTTACAGACTTTTTGTTTTGTAATAAACTTTACTTAAAACGTTCAATTAGGTATAAAATTAAATGAAGAATGTTCTATGAAACCATGTAACGTGATAAGAAGTTTAGAAAAATGCAACAAACCTGTAAATGTCATAGCTTAACGTAATACATTACATCTTAATAAAAAATATTTTTAATGAATATTTAGCTAATTAATACACTCTGAATTATGGTTCAATAGCTTTAAAAACAAATTTAACTATATATTACTATAGTAAAAACCAAGTAACTCACTTTTAATACTAATTTAATTTTAATATTAAATTTTAATTTTGATTTTAAAAATTTTTAATTTAATATTAATTTATTTAATACTAAATTAATAAAATAGAATCCACTTACAATACAGTGTGTGATTGTGAACAATGAAATCATATAAATCAATATTTATATATCTATTTCTCGATCTAACGGAATAACTTCTACATTATTAGATATTAAATATAGTATGTTATATACCTATAAATGTAATAGACACAGAAATAGATTTAACTTTAAAACTAGCAAAATATTCGAAAGTATAAATAGTTGAGTACGAAGAGTGACACGCATCTCGGGAACCCTCCGGTACATTTGCTAGCAATATATTGATTTTTCCCTCAAAGGATATCCCTTTAAGCAGTTATTTGTGCAGGTAAGGGGAGACTGCTCGATATGTGTAGTGAAAATTTTATACTGTAAGATGAAAAGAATATATTTCTTAGCATTACATTTAATATTAATTGATCTTGCATTGAATTAAGCTATCGCTATTAACTTAAAATCTCAAAAAAAAAAACAATTTACTATATAAACATTACTTTTATGTTTTCTTATTTAAGAACTTTTGAAATCGAACTATTAACTTATCTATGACTCTGTACGCATTAATTATAATTAATGATCATCGAATCGCTGAATTTCAACCACAGTATGGGGCATGAAGATTTTTCTTTACATGTTAATTTATAGATATTATTTTTTGCATTTTTTTAAATCATTTTTCTAAATGATAACAATTGTATTGAATATTATACAAATTATGTAGATAAACTAGCTTTACCTCGCATCTTTGATCGGTTTAATATAGAATTCATATATATCCCCGTAAACAGTGTTGTTTTGTCTGGATCAAAGTATCCAATGTCTTTTACTGTATCTCTGACAACGAGTATACAAAATTTTATTATGATCTGTTAAGGCGTAAAAGCGTAACAAAGAAACTCATGTTCGTATTTATAATATTAGTTAGGATTAGTATACGTAAAGATTGTTAAATATAACGAATATAGGGTTATAAATTAAAGGCACGACTCTGCCATCGTAAAGAAAAAGTACCGCTTCCAAATTTTTGTTGTTGTTGCTCTGACGTTTCTCAATAGACAAACAGAAGAGAAAATGGCAGTGAACTGTTTAATATTCGCTTATTTATACAGAGATATCAAAATGATTAAAAATAAAATATAGCCTAATAGTGAAATAATGTTAGAGAAATAGTTTCAGATATTACGTCCTACAGACAAACAAACTTTAGCTTCTTATAATAAAATTATAGATAATATATACAACGATGCCAAATAATAATTTTGTATCTGTGAATACACTAAATACATATCTACTTACTTAAATACTAAATGCAAATGTTTCAACTATAAAATAATTTCTTTTTTTTCCTAGTCGGTGTTGTGACAAGAAGAGCTGTGGGAATAGAAACGAGACTCCTTCAGATCCAGTTATAATTGACCGGTAAGTTCTTAGATAAAGAAATAGCTATTCTAGTAACGTTATGTATTTTTATTGTGACGTCATTGTATGTAATCGTAAGGATGTAGTCCAAAAACAATATCGAACACCGAGATATCAACAGTCCATCAGTAATTGGTAGTCATTGCTGTTATGCTGCCCTGCATACTTCTCCACAGATGGATATACTGTGTTTGACCTTCGAACGCGACAACCCTAAATATGGTATTATAGCGGATGTTTATATGATGTACTGTGACAGATACAATTGGCATGTCCTACCAAATAAAATGGACGCTTTTCTATATTGTAATTACTATTAGCTAACCGATTTATAGAACGACTGTGAAATGAAATAAAATGACAACTTAGTAACTGAACGTAAATATATTAATTTGGACAAAATTTAGGAATCCTGTACTGTCTTCGGTCTCACTTATATTTTATATGGAGATTTTAAATCCGAATTTTTCACTTTTCATTTGATCATTTGATCTCATTGAACATGAGAGATATGAATTAACATTTGAATGTTATTCCATAATTTATATTTCCATTAGTTAGTTTAATATTTTTAATTACAAATTAAAGGATTGTCAATGTTGATTATTGTAAGTTTCTTCAGTGTCGAACAGATGGCGCTTTAAATTAGTTTGTTGACAGAAATCTGTAAGATAGACTATTATAGATATCTGATAGATGGCATCACGTTTTAATTTTGATTTTTTTTTACTAACTTAGCCACAGCAACGCGTGGCCGGATCAGCTTGGTATTTATTATTGACTTATTTATATGATCCACAATAAAACAACTGACAAAAAAACTTTCTATTGATGTGGAATAATTCGAGATTAAAACTAATCGAATAAATTCACAAAACATTAGCAACTTTCTCACAGTTTATAAAACAAATGACTGCGCTGTTCAATTTTGTATTCAACAATTCGTGGCGATTCATCAACGAACTGTGACGGCAATCTGGAACTTTGCTCAGTGCAAATGCATTTCCACGATACGGAAAAGTTAAAAGGTCGGCGGAGTTTGAATTTTTATTTTTATCCCAGCGAAATTAGACATACGAAAATGAAGCTTGAGATAAACACTATCCCCTTTCGTATCTTATAATGAGTGCTGACTACAAAATGTTAATTCATAATGGATTTCTAATAGATAATTATTATTCATTGCTTTGCACAAATAGCGTGTAATTCAACTACGGCTCTTACCAAATTTTCGCAGCTTTATTCGTTGCGAGTTAGCATCGTACTTCTTAGATTAATATAATTTTCTATTTTTATCGTATACTATAATAACATCTATATACATATATAAATACAATTGTTTGTCCGGGTTAAAATCTACTTTAAAGGGATCGAAATTGCAAGATTCCATTATTATGATCATGAGAGACATGTTAAATATGGTTATATTCCCGATTTCTTTCGTAAATCAATTTGTAGATAATGACATAAGACCCTTTCTGTTCCTATAGATAAATCATTATAAAATATATTGTAACTCTATTCATTATAGTAACCGGCATTTGATTTGTCTCGTCGAAGAGAAAAAGAGACGTCCAGCTAAGATCGCCTAGCTTCGGTTTTGTAGAACGTTGACTCTATTGCACAGCGCTTTGACTGCAATAAACAAAAATAACGTTATACGAAATCTAACTTAGCCGACTATGTTGGTCTTGTCTACGACGTATCAAATCAGAAGCTGGGTATATGTAGTAGTTGGGATTGACTTTGTTTTCGTACTTGTCTAACGTTTATTTCGCTTTTCCATAGCCATTACGTCGATACCGCAGATCTCACTATTATACCGCAGAACAAAAAAACAAAGCCAAATTGCCTGAGCGTTGATATCACGCTGTGCCATTCTTGAAAGTACAATTCGTTAGGGAATATTCTAAGCTAATCAGGCTGACAAATACCGATATTTCAATAGAGTGTGTACCCTTAATATGTTGTAGGTGAGGGGACATGCACTTGATGCTTTTTGTTTATAATTTTTGGGAATTGAATATACTGTCCTGTCTTTGTGTATTGACTGATATAAAAATACTGGGTCGGTGAGATGAATAAGTATTTTCATTTGGTACGTAGATGCAGATTTAAGCGTCAATTAAATAATTTATAACGTTTGAAAAAAGGATATTTAAGACCTAACAGAAGCGTATTCATCAGCTTGTAAGAGACCCACTGCAGGGCCATAGGCCTCTTCTCGAAGAAAGGTATGGACGTAATCACCACGCCAGCCCACGACGTATTGGCGATTTCAAACTCTGAGAAATCCACAGGTCTATATTTTTCCCACATACAGTAGTACTACAAGAACATTTCTCGGGTTCAGGTTTCCTCACGATGTTTTCCTTCCCCATCAGTCGATAGTGTTACCAATTTAAATTGGTAAATGTACGCGAATTCCGAAAAATTCGTTGGTACATGCCGGGGTTCGAACCTGCAGACATCGTAATAATATTCCACCGGTCAAACCACTAGGCCAGCACGACTTGTGTCGTGAGTATTACCATGTGGTAAGATACAATAATTTTATCCGATTAAATCGCGGGCACCATATGCCAGATGTGATATATTTTGATATTTTTATTGTATTAAGCAAACTGAAAATACAGCATATGTCTTCAAAATAGAAGTCGCAAACATGTGTCACTACATACTATAAAACAAAGTCCTCTGCTACAACTGTCTGTCTGTCTGTCCGCAATAAACTCAAAAGCTACTAAACGGATTTCCATACGGTTTTCACCAGTAGATAAAGTGATTTAGGAAGGCTTAGGTTTATAATTAGTCAATGTGTTTTTTTAATTATCAGGGTGGGACAACGTCCGCCGGACCCGCATGTATAACAAAAATAGTTAAAACTGCGAACAAAAGTATTGTGAACATATTGTGCTGTGGTAGCAAAAGCTGGCTGTCATCATAACAGGCGATCCCAACAGTGACTGGTTCCTGATCATTTGGCAACCGCTGTTGATTTTGGAATGTATAGTGTTTACGATTAAGCATAAAGTCAGTCACTTTGCCTAAAAGAAGGAAATAATCACTCCATAGCAGAGCTACAGCTTTATTTATTTTAACTAAAAATTATCGTAATGACCCCATTGGAGTAAAAATGACGCTTTGCGTTTAATAATTTGGATGATTCCAATTTTTTACGTTGATAACAAACAAAACAAAATTTAACAGCGAGCCTTTGTGACAACTTTCCTTTGCTTTTCGTTGGGGCATGAAGTTGGCCATCGAAATAAACCGAACCGCGAAATAAACTTGTGATTTTTTAACGTTTGATGTAAATTAAACTCGCTCGTACGTGATTGTCTTTGATTATTAGAGTTTATGTTTTTTTTTATCAGTAAGAACTCTCTTGTACATAGTAAACATAAGAATGTCGAATGTACATTTTAAAGAAATATATTTCTTTTAATTTAAATTTATTGTATGAACAGGTAAAGTAAGGAACGAGGAACAATTTTTTAAAATTGGATATTGCTTTCAATATACACAATAAAAAGTCTAGAAATGCGTGTATTCAAATTTTCCATTTTATTATTAATTTCTAAGTTTTCTAAAAAAGTGCGTAGGTAGTAACTTTTTTGTTATTGATGACATCTGGTTGGTTGTAAAAAAAATTTGTTTGTTTTGTTTTTTATAAAATTAAATGCTGCGAATTTGTTTGAATTTAGTGGTTTTAATTGCTACGTTTGTCTTGATTTTATAATTTTCCAACCATTTAAATAAAGTTAGCGACAAAATTGAATTATTAGATATTTTTACGTATGAAGCGACGTCATTTGATGGAGATGAAATGCAAAGAGCTGTAGGGATGTTGCAAGTGGGAAATAATATAGGTTCCGATTTTGGATTATAGAAGTGTTTTTGGTTTGGCAGCGCTACAATAATACAGAAGCCCGCTGACAGCATCCAGGCCGTAAAAGGAGTACAACCACTCGGCAAGAGATACATACACTGACTGAAGCGCAGCTGATGTTCCGCTGAGAGATAAGTTTGGGCTAAATTTAAGTGGTGTTGATGTAAGTCCTAAACTGCGAAATCGACTGCATGAGTACGGCCTACGAGCTCGACGCCCAATCAGGTGCCCACCGATACGTCACGGGAATCGCGCTGTCGATATGAATGGTGTAGAGAAGATAATGGCCAGGAAAAGGGTAAATTTGTTTTCCGATGAGTGCGATTGCGTTTAAGCCTGTAAAGAAGGGTGCGAGTGTTGTCGGCCGGAAATACTGAAAGGCTAGGTGCGTTCAGGAAGTTCATCCATACAGCGGCTAACAGTTGTTTGTGCGGGTATTATGAAGAACAGGCGAACTGAGCTGTTTTTGTAAATGGAAAATGAATGTGAAAATTATTGAGGTATTTCAGCCTTTGTCTCCCTTTGCACAACCTTTGGTGATTTTAGGTTAATGCATGACAATGCGCGTTCACATACAGCTCGGCGAACAGTGATCTTTGCAACGGAGAACATCCGGGTATTGCCCTGGCCTGCACAATCGCCAGATCTCACCCCATGAGCACGCTTGGGACATGCTCAGAGACGTGTTTTGAGGACTTGGATGGAGCGACAACAACCAACAGCTGAAGGATTTGTACAATTCATTGGGAGCGAACACCGCAAGATGACATAAAAATTATTAATGAATATCGTTGCCGACAAGTTCTGAATAGAGAGGAGCCATCTTTGTTTAATTGTTTTTTTTCACAATAAATCATTTTTTTGAAATTTATTTTGTAAGAAAAAAGTTTGTTTTTGTTTTGTTTTCAGTTTTTAATATTGTTCATTTCTGTTATTAAAAGAACTTATAAAGACAACAGTGTTATTTTTACATCATAGAACCCTAAAGATATTATTTTAAAAATAAAATACAACGTTATAATGTGAAGAACCATCCTAAAATTTAAATTAGTACATGTTGCTTAGACTTTTTTGATGAGTGTAGTTAGGTGATGATGAAGCGTAACATGGTAACATATTAAGCCAAGGCAAAACTGGCTCTTGAGTGCAACTGTCAGAACATTACTGCAGGGGTTTGGCAATAAATGTTTAGTTTGAAAGTCGCTATTTACTGTTTGTTCAGCGATTAATTGCCATGTTGTCACCATTGTTCTTATATTGTACTGTGCTTACCATTAGACACAGTGTCTACACTTCGCCTTGACACTTTAAAAACGTCTACTTTTGTATCGAACTATTTTATAAAATTGCAATAGTAATTAATAACTACGAATTATGCTAAAGACTCATGATGCATTCTTATACCATGAATCGCCCGTCACCTCGCCCATACTCTATGCATGCGACGCGCGTCCGCCGAATAATGCGATAATTGAAATTGTGCAATTGCGTGCGAAACGGCACCGAATTCATTACAGATGTGTTTTTCGCAATTTATTTTTTTCGCTTCGCTTATACACACAGTAATTGATACTTTTTCTAATTGCTTAATAATATTAAGGTATGTGTCATTGTTATTGAAATAAGAATGTTCAACTTCATCTAGTGTTCTGTTTTTATTGACCGAGATTTACGCTTATTCAATACCCAGGTTGGAGCATATTTTAGATCATCTAAATATTTTAATTAAGTATTAAAAACAATCTCACTATGCCTTGATGGGATCAGATATACAAATGATTGATACTTTGGTATTGAACGTAGATTATAATTTGCTCATTTACGTCTGGTTTTTATAAGTAAATATCAGTCTAAAGTCTTCGAATGAGAAGTATAAATGATTAAGTTTTTCGGCAATCGATCATGACGTTAGATCAAGATAGCTTTATAAAGCTTTCTTCGTTCGTAATACTTTCCTCATAATTCACCTAACAGTGTCACTTCCTTATTTTAAAGTCATATGATACCAGTTACTAGCGACAGTTCAGCTTTGCAGATGCACCTTTGAGACAAGCATTAACCTCACAAGCCATATCAAAGCTAATGCACTCTGGAGCTGAAACTGTGGCCGAAATTGGTCTATAATTCATGTGATATAGTGATAGTAAAATATATTTAGAATTAGTTATAACAATAATAAAACTTTCACATAGTATTGTATGCATATTACATGAAAATGTTAGTATAATTCTTAAGATATATTACATTATTAACTACGTATATGCCTCAATGTACTTGTACTCCAGACTAGTGGCTGACAAAGAGCCCATCCAACCTACCTGCAAGTACGCTCAGAAAGCTAT
The DNA here is from genome assembly GCA_036509395.1 of Antheraea yamamai. Classification (NCBI taxonomy): domain Eukaryota; kingdom Metazoa; phylum Arthropoda; class Insecta; order Lepidoptera; family Saturniidae; genus Antheraea; species Antheraea yamamai. The sequence goes on from AP028446.1 coordinate 13,718,258, forward strand.
TAGGACTACCTCTGAATCACCTCAACAAGTTATATAGAATTAGAAAGTTATACGCAATATAAACGATCGTAAAACACATTTGTTAGGAAAGGCAGTGTAGCTAAAAATCGTTAGATTACTCGAAATCGTTTGAATATCGATAACACGGCGTATAATTGACGTGAAGGTAAAACCGGGCAACAATCCAGAACCCCACGAATCAGCAGCAATTTGTTAAGTGGATTTTTGCCCGAGACACGCTCGCGGCTCGTTGCGCTCCTGTACACAATTTCATTATGCCTGCCTGCCCGCCCGCGGCCCGTGCTATCAACTTATACCGTGTTTTGTGCAGGTAATGAAATATTTCACTTTTTGTTCTCAGTTTTTTTGCTTGTCTCCTTATTTAAGTCTACGAAGTTTAAATTCTTTATTATTTCATTCTCGTACTTCATATGGACGACGGAATGGTAAGAGAAAAGTTATTAAAATAGCAACTATTACCATTGTCATATACCAAGCTAAAACATTTGGCACACCTGTTACTTTATAGATAAGATTTTCAAACTTATCACTAGATGGCACTAAAGCGAATCAACATATAAATTTCAAGCAATTGCCATGAAAATTCGTACGTGTAAATACTGAAATAGTCTCCATTTTTCTATAAATTAATGACTTATTATAACAAATAATAAAAGCATGTGGAGGCGCGGGCACAGCTACTACGGTTAAAATATCATCATTACATAGTATAAAACAAAGTCCCCTGCCGCGTCTGTCTGTCTGTCTGTTCGCGATAAATTCAAAAACTACCGAACGGATTTTCATGCGGTTTTCAGCGGTGGGTAGAGTGATTGATGAGGAACATTTTAGTACATAATTTGTCAAGGATTTTTTTTATAATAAGGGCGGGACAACGTCTACCGCGCCCGCTAGTATATATATATATATATATATATATATATATATATATATACGAAATTGTCGAGATTAGCAGGCAGTAGTATATACAACGCTTTTTACTAATTTATAAGTTTAGTATTTGACTACAACCTCCTCTTATGTGACTGTATGGCAGAATGATAAAATTCAAAGGAAACTGGTTTCCAAGTGCTTCTGGTGCTAGGCAACAGATCTTCCGCCTTTAGAGTAATAACAACTGGAAAGGTGACCTTCATTCTCGCCTATTTTATCACTAATTTGAACAAATCTCAGAATAAGATTAAATCATGCATAAGACTGATGTTGTGTATTGGATACCTTAATTTCTATCATGAAGCGATGCTGGCTCAGTAATTAACGTGTTTTTGAACCCTGAATCCATCAAAGTAGGTTCGAATCCTTGCAAATGAGCCAGAACTTTTGTTAATGGAAAACATTGTAATGCAACCACAGCTAGATAGAGTTTTTTCTAAGCTCGGCTTGTTAGCTATCGCTCTTAAGATGAAAATCTGAGTCTAAGCACCTATAGTTGTATTCCGGAAATGCATAGCGAGACAGTCCCCCACTATAGATTTAGCGTGTTTACAATCTTTGACCAAATTATCATATAACGTCAAATGAGATTGTAGCCAAATGCTAAAATCTATAAGGTATAGATACTCATTAAGTAGGTTGTATCTTTCCGTAATTCGCAAACACCGAGTATTATAATAAAAAAAAGCTTAATTCACCCCACAGGGTTGATGATACATAACTATTACACCGTTTACAAGGCCAGGGTACTTTACAAGATGGACATTTCAAATCAATTCGTACCCACGCAATCGTGTCCCCTATGCAATCACTTAAGAATTTTATGAACCGTAATGATTAAGATGTTTTGTCGTGGCCGAGGGTTGAATTTAATCGGTTAACTAGTCGTGTTTAGAATATTGTGACTCGGATAACTATTAAAGGATTAAGTGTTGGACGTTTTAAAAGTTGTGTGAAGGGTGATAGTCGTTTTTGGTTACAAGAAAAATACATAGGTCAGATAGAGAACAGTTAATATTAATTATAAGATTTGTGAGTACGCGATTTGTTTTTTTACATATATTTCACGAGGAATTGGAATTAATTCTTTCAAGTAAAACCTCGTAATGTTCATTGAAATTGCGGTCTTTCTGATACCAGTTGCATATAGTTACGTAGCGGCAGTCTATAGTCACCATTTTACATCAAATGGGCTGCGTACTGTTTGTTACTACGTACGGTTAAAAAAACGATTTGTATGTATTTTCAAGAGGCAATGAAAAAGTATTTAACTAACACATATGAATTATATTACAGTTCCTATTTTTGGTCCGGGCTAATCTTTGAAATTACTGAAATCATATTAACGTGACATTTACTAGCAGACGAAAGATTTTTCACAGAACTAGTTACATATATTTTTTCTATTGAAAATAAGTAGTAATGAAAAACCTAGCAGATGTAACTTCAAATTGGTGAAAGAGGATTAATGGTTGTCGGATTTTAGCATTAATAGCAAAATAACAATATAAAAATATTAAAAACCATTTACAGTTAATCCAAAGAAAGTATGTATCTCGCAAGAAATAATAAAACCGTTTCTATGGAAACCAAATCGCAGACACCAGTTAGTAAGGAATATAATGTAACGCGAATATTTTTATACCTCCTCCAAAATATATGTGAAGGTTATAAATATTTATTTTTTTTGTGTCGATAATTAGTGTTGATATTTATAACACATAAGTAGTCCTTACAAAGAACTAAGAACTGATTTACAGTTGCATGCGATGCCTCAATAATTTCCTCGTACGTGTAAGGGGCAAGACTTAAAGGACACACAGACAAGTGTGACATGGTCTGGGCAACGCAACAGTCGCACTAGTGCCCTTCGTTATCCGCAAACCCATTATTTAAATAATGTTTCGGCACAGACGTGATCATAATACCAGCATACGTCTTTATAGATGATTGTAAAAGGCGCGACGTATATAGTTCTATATTTCCTACATAAATTGGTACTTTAAGAACATCCTCAAGCGGTTTAAATTCCGTCACGACATTTTCCCTCACTCTCAAACGATAAAACAAATTAAAAATCACATCAAATCAATACAAACAAATAACATATACGACTTCCAAATAATTATTTAATACATAATGAGAGCTCATTTTGCGCACATTAGATTTTTATTTCGCTGGTCTGAAGCATTTACCCACCATGAAATATTAGGACAATCTTCATATTGTACGTTAAAAATTAGTCAAGTGAGAAATCGCGTATGCTTAATCCTCAGTGAAGTTAGCATTACTGAAATTTGAAAATATGTAAGTAATATAAAAAATATGATGAAGTCTTTATTTTCCGAATCAATATCCGATGCTATTTATGTTTAGATGACAAACGGTAAAAAAGGGGCAAGAGAACGTACTCCGTCGACATATGGCCGACATCTATGTTACAATGAGATTTTTACACCCTATTCGGGTGCGACAAAATCGATTCCCAATTCGATATGACCCTCTTGTGCTCTGGTAGTTAATAAAGAGGCATATATAAAGTATCAATAAACTGTCCCAATAAATACATGTCAAATGTTCATTATAACAGTTTATGAAATAGCGTTATAATATTGTATTATTTTACCTACAAATAGATAATTGTTATGATAACAAAATGATGTTATGTCTAGATATTTGGTAAAACTGAGACATTTCTTCTTCAATTTCACTTATATACCGTCTAAGAATAAAAACATGTTCTAGTAAATTATCCTCTTATTGATATTAAATTTAGCACATCAATTGATAATTTTAAACTGTTATAATCCAAAAAATGTACGACTACTACACTGTCTTAGCTTAAAGATTGTTAAATAGAATAAGCTTTATTATGTATGAAATATTTTCTATTGAAAATTATATAACACCAAGTTGTATATGTTTATAACAATGAAATAAAAAATATCAAAGAATGTAATTTGAAATACTTAAAATATAATACTGTGGCTACGTCGGCTGCAGTTTGCCGGTGATTTTCGGTCTCACGAACGGCAGCACGAGCGAATCACGGCTATTATATTATCTCATTAGATACGCCGCGGTACCGAGCTCTTCTCTTTTCTTCTCGCCAAATAAATTCCCCTTTTCCGCCGTTGATATCTCTATTAGATTTTTGTTGCTACTTTTGTAACGAAATCACAAAATAAAAAAATCTATTATAGTAACGTTGTCACTACTACATTTAAGATTTCAGTGAGATTCTTATTTATTTGATAATTAATCCTATGTTATTTTAGAAAATTCCTATTACAAATAGTTCGTAACTAGAAGTTTATTGGTGCACAACCTCGGAACGGCTTGACTAACCGCTACACTGTAAAACTTTGTGTAATTTCATAAGTCTCTTTATTAATAGCTTTGAACTTTCTTCCGTACACTTGAATGTAAGAATATTTGTTTTAAAAGAAAATAAAACTTATTATAAGCACAATTTCTTTAGCAAAATAAAATAAATTAAATAAATGTTTATCGAATACACGTACCTAAATACAATACAAATCACGCAAATCTGTACAAAAAGGTTGAGGCGCAACAAAAGAATTCGGTACACTTACAAGTAATGTAAACCAAAAAGAAAACTGGTCCCAAAAGCGTACCCTGGGGGATACTCGCGCGCTACGCCCGGCCCGATACAGACACGACGACTGGTGATTAGGCTTCTTATCCACGAGATAGCGACAGAAACTGTGCAAGACTTAACAACTAGGACCGTTTTCTTATTCCCTTCGACCAAGCATTTTCTTGCCCGCCGACTTATCTAATGCTACTGACTGTTCAGCTTAAAATTTCTATGTAATATCAACGGCTAAGTTTCGGTACTTATGAGTTTTATCAACAATAATCAAATCGAATGATGTAATTAAAATTATAATTTACTTTTCTGGAATCATTTTAAAACATTACAATATACAGTTTAGTATGTTATTAAACTAATCACATATTAATTGAAGACCTTTTCTGAAAACTACTGATTTGACTTTTTCGTCGAGTTATTTTTAACATTTGTTTTAAAATAGTTATAACGTTGTAGTTTTAATGCAAAAGCCCAAAGTAAGGAAAATTAATAGGAGGAGGTCTACTGTCGATTATATTACATTCAAGTTCAGATATTACTCAACTTATGTTGTAATAAGGTATACAGTACACACAGTTAAGATTATATTACACGTCAACTAACTAAACGTACGTAAATCAATGTCCGCCGTTAATGAGACGTCTTATTATTGAAATATGTTGCGTACCCCTCGATTTTTTCTACTTGATAAGTCCGGGTGACGATCGTAAATTGAAATATGATAAAGTTGGTAATAAGCCTCGGTATCGTATCGACCCTTCGACTGCATTAGCCTTCTGATTTACGTCAAGCAATTCACTGATATGTACATTCGTAATAGTATCACGTTTATTAGTTTATTTTGTTGTTTAGAGTAGTTGAAAGTATCCTATATTTACATAAATATATACTAATATATATTATACTTAATTCAATAGGTATCAAAGTGGATGTAATTTCATTCGTATCATTAATTATAAAATTGCGATTAGTGCCAATCCTTATTAAAAACGAAATGTTTTAATAAAGCTTTTGCCCGTGGCTTCACTCCCGTTAATGTAGATTTGACCCCAGGAACAGTACTCTTTTTCTAGATGAAAGGTACCATATGTCCTATGCTAGGACATCAAATCACTATATAAGAAATCGATGTTAAGCTCATCGGATTTCTCAGTTCAATATAATAAGTCCAGTATAGATCATTATATTTTAGTCTCAAGAATTTTTCGATTTTTACTTTTAACGAATACTTTTCTCCGATCGTGTCCGAGCCTTCTATCTCAATTCCGAACTCATTGTCGATTCCAATACGTGATTCGTCGGTTCGCAAATTATTCGGTGAAAATTCACCATCTCGTTAGAATGTACGATTCGGTCGGGAGCAGCGCGGCGAGCCAACCGCTTGATAAATTGTCTGGAATAATAATGATGAATTGCAACTACTTGGCTCCTGGTGTTGGAACTAATCTACGGAACGATTTTACTACGCAAGTAGAATCTTTTTCAGTATTACAATATGTTTAACTCAAATCTATTAATAATTGCTTGTTACTAGAATTATTTTACTTAATATATCATCTAAGTAGAATCTTTTTATTGGCATTGTATAAGTGTACCCTAGGATAAATGATACATACAAGTATAACGGGGATTCTAATCCTGACGAATACTATAAATGTGAAAGTTAGTTTGTTTGTTCGTTTGTAACACTTTCACGCATTAACTACTCAACTAATAATCATGAATTGTAAACACGTTATTTGAGTTAAAAAGGATATACGTACAAGGTGTACATTTAGCCAAAAAGCAAAAATTACTTACCAAAGGGAAAGACTAAATGCTCATTAGTGCATACGAAGCCACGAGCAAAAGCTAGGAAATATGTGAATCGAATAATACTGTTCCGGATTTTAACTTCTTCTAATGTCCAGAATTTCATGCGACTTTCCATACTATTTTAACTTTAGCATTATTTTAAGGTGTAAATACAATGGTGACGCCGCGGCGATGTCGACGTCACCGGGGGCGTGCGGGTGCGGGTTATCTATGATCAATTTAAGTGGACTGTATATGCGGGGGTGCTATATTGATATTCAACTATTGCGATCAGTTACGATTAAGGAGAGAAGGGCAGGATGGAAACCTGGCACATACCTTGCGGCGATACAGTCTCCACGTGGCTAGCCGGCTAGGTGTTCCTCGTTTCTTTCCACCGAATCTTCTCTCACACAACACTTATTGTTCATAATAAATGTCGGCACGCATTAATTGGTCAAAATTCAAAGTGACGCGATTTAATCCATAATGCGGGAATTTTCAAACATACATAAAGCGGCGCAACCATACAATAAGAATAAACTCATACAGATATTGCTTGGTAATTTAATATTGAATATTTCCATTGCTCTATGTATAATAGTTTTAATAGTAATCACTAATTTACTAGCTTCTGATATATATACTTATCTAAGTATGAATTCTTTGTTAGAAAGTTAATAGAACGACGATTGTTAAACATGTGTGTAAGTAAATTTACTAACTTGTTAAATATTGAATTTAATATTCAAGAGATCGCAGAAATTTCATCAACGCGTTACTATGTAACTAGAATTTCAAAATCTGAGTAGGTAAATAATATTCAGGAATCTACGTCTCCAAAAATAATTACTAAATTTAATTTAATTCGACGTTTGATATTATGTAGAGCTCGGAGAAATTACTTCAAATTAGCGACAAATCTATTAAGAATGGGACGTCTCGGGCCCATTTAATTAGTGACGGGGTTTTATCATCCCCTCTTTGCTTCCATTTCTTCAGAAATTCAACTGTAATACGGCCATATTGGCGAAGCTTAAATAATATTGGGTGTACCTAATAATAGAACGTCTCTTTGAAAGAATTTGTATTTTTATTTTCATACGCTTTGTTAAATTTTGTCTTCGGTATCTGGTTTGATTTCTGTCCTTTCATTAAGTGTGGTCATAAAAACTATAATGTAAAAGCGTCGTTAAATTTAAATACATTCACGCATGACATCTCTTTTGAAGACAAACACACCCAGCGTATAGTGTCAGGTTGTAAAACAAACTAATGTTAATTGTTGCTTTTACGACGACATCGCGTGTGCTGGGGTCAGATAGTTCGGAATATTGAATTAATTGTTTTATAATATTTTTCATTTAGATATTCATTGTTCAATATTCTTTGTATTTATAATATTTTATAAGATTAATGCCATCACGAATAATAATAGATTGTCCAGATTAGATTATTCTATTTAATTATTTTTGAAATTCGGTAATAATGTTGCCGATTTATATGAAATACATAAATAATAATTAAAATATTTTTAACGACGTACCATTATTCCAACAGTTATAAGGTATTGTTTGAATAACGAATTACTAATCTATGCTACTAGTATAAAGAGAAAAAGTAAATGCAAGAAATACTTAACCAATTTCTACATTATCTACTACATTATCATCAAATAACATAGGTTTTATTATATATTTAACGCGAACGAAACCGTTAGCAAAAGATAGTTAATAAAAACGTGTATATGTATATTTCATGTTTGGAAGTTATCACGCAAGTTTCCTTACCATTTAAAATAGCGTTAGTGGTCCTAAATTAAAAGCAAAAATATCACTCAAATTCAATTTATACGAGTGGCTTATTCATTTGGTTATCATGATCTGAATGTAATCATGCGTTTTTACTTGATTGATGGTTTGGCCGATCTCTTCCAATTTTACGTTTAACTAATTGACTCGGAATCACATGATTCTTTAAATGCTTCATATCCATTAGTTTGATGGTAGTATGTTTCTATATTATTAGCGAGATATTAGATGTTATTTAACACACGCTAACTACTTAGATAAATAACATATTATATAATTTTGCGCATCTTATCTAATTTTAGTACATGACTAATAAAACCTATGACTCTTTTTTAAGGAATACTAGCGAGCCCTCGTGACTTGGACCGCCTTAAATTACAATATAAAACTTAATAACAATAAATGTATTTTATTTATTATATGGCTGGATATGAATACCATTAAACCCGAATAAAAAAATTAGGTTTGCTAACTTTCATGATGATTGATGAATCAATATTATGAAGTTTACCGAACTCAAATGTATGTCGTAATATAAAGGTACATCCAAATCTTCATTTCTTTACCGTCTTCCATGGGATATATTATTTGTTACCTTAATTTGAAATATTACTGGAATAAAAAAAAACAACTTATATCACACAAGTTATTTTTCTTTGTCATTTTCTCATTATTTTTTAGTTCTTATTAGTATATAATTAAAATTACTGGACTGATATACAACAACATGTTATATATATATAGACATAAAGTATACATTACTTCTAGGATTGAAATTGAAAAAATATGATATAAAAAATAAACTAGTTTCCTTAAACAAATACATGCCGAATGTAAACATAACGTTCAACATATGGTCGCATAGAGCTGCAGGTATCCTGAAGTCAGGCTCAGCAAGACGTAGTCAGCGCATTTAAGCGCCAATTAATTATTAACAGACACTGAGCGCTTCCTTTGGCTCTTTGACGCGGCGACTGTATAACAATGCAGCCATGTCTAGTGATTGCTCGCTTTGCAAATTATATTATAGTGATTTACGAGATAGTTTATTATTAAATTAATATCAGCCCACTTATTCATTGTTGAATAATAGCAGTGAAAAAATTGTACTCCAAGAATATGCTTGTATAGGTTTATTTAAATAGGGAAATTTGTTTATTATATTTATAGTCATTATAAAAATAAGAATTAACCTTCTATACAATAAATATAAATAGAATAGAATTCTGTTGTTACACGTGTAATACGCAAACACCACTGGATATATTTCGGTCAAATCTTTTTTCTCAGCATTATCTCTTTAGCAATGTATTTTCTTGTTGTAGAGAAGCGGTGTGGTTCGCATGTGCAGGAGAAGGAAAGTAAATCGGACAACATTGTACACCAAGAAATTTTGTAACCAAAATATGATTTGCTTTCAGTTTTTTTTCCTTACCTAAGCTATATTTATCTATATATATTTAGAATATTTATAAGTCGAGGGTATCAGATCGTATTAGAAGAAATATGTAAACCTGATCTCACTTGAATATATAAGAAACTGTTATCTTAGATACGAACTCAGCAAAACGTTGCGTTGCGTTGATTCGGCCAGGAATTATATCTTGAATACAAGATCGAATTTATTATCTCTTCATTTTATGTTGACTCTTTGACAGATACTTTATTATTACTATATTACTGTGATTAAGTAGCAATTTCATAGTTTTTTCTATTAACATATATACTTGTCATCCTTGATTCCAATTTACCCAATAAATTGTCTAAAATTTATACAAATTGTTCGTTTTTGAGATCCAAAACTAATAGAAGGTTAGAAGTTGTACGCCGATGTTAGCCTTGTACAATAGTGTATTCGAATGTTTGTAGGTTATGTTATAAATTAAAATAAAAAGATATACAAGTATAATTAAGTATAAATAGTAAATACTTATAATTAGGGTTACACTTGTATAGAGTCATTCTTCCTCAGCATATGTATTGGACTGTCCTTGTGTAAATCTGTTTGGTTATTCGTATAAATAAATATATTTTTGCGTGAGGATTGAATAGGCACACTTTCAAAATCTGTTATAAAACATCACTATAATGCACGTGTATTGGATGTATAGAGTGCTTCTAAAGTGTATTTCGGCAAACATGAAGCGGGGTCGCCTTTGATGGAAGCGCCATCTTCAATTGTCAGTTCCAAATCCAATTTTCACTTTATATTGCTAGTTTCACATGTCGAAGGGTGCACTTTAAATTGACACCTACTATAAAGTGACGCTGTTCGTAATAGCGTTCCATTTTTGTGTGGTCGGCAGGGAGAATGAAATCGTATATTTCCATCTTAAACTTTGTTTTCTTACTAATATAATCCAGAAAATAATCTATATTGCTTTTCTATAAAATGTATACAGAGACATAAATATTCATAATACATTTTTAATAATAAGATAACTAGCATCTGTCCGTTACTTTATCTATACTTCTATACTAATATTATAAAGAGGTAAAGTTTGTGAGCTTGTGACGTTGTGACGTTGTAGGGGGTAATCTCAGGAACTACTAACCCGATTTTGAAAATTATTTTACCAATAGAAAGCCACGTTTTTTGTGAGTGTCATAGGCTATATATCATCACACTAAAACCAATAGGAGCGGAGAAACAATGAAATATGTTTTAAAATCGGGGCTTTTTTCCTTTTGAGAGCATCCGCTTCATCTTAGCCCAAAATAACTATTCCACGCGTACGAAGTCGCGGACAGAAGCAATTAACTTAATTATATAATCTATACTAATATTATAAAGAGGTAAAGTTTGTGGGGTTGTAGGGGCTAATATCTGGGGAGTCGGAGAAAAATGGTCGAACGAAAACGTTTCTTACGAACGCTGCCTTAACAATGAGAGACATATGATTGAGTTCTAGAGAAAAGTTGTAGCTTGATAATGCCTATTACCGCCCAACGATGTGGGCACGGGTCAGTTATTACAAGATAATTACAGTTTAAAGCTTAGTAAAAATAATCACATATAATGATACTAATACCTACACAACCCTTTAATTTCAAACTACATATAGATTATGATAACTAAGCAGCTCACATACACATACATATCAATATTTTAAACACAATAGCGATAACTATGCTCATAACCCAAAAGTTAATCATGTGTAGGCATTGAACACGCGATTACTCAGCTCTAGCTGTAATAGTAGGGCTTAATATTACTACGCTACGAAGATTATCAACTTTAAAATACAAATATAGCTTATTTTAGCACTGAGGGAGAATTATAGCTATACATTCGTCAAATAAGTTTAGGATCACTAGTTTACCAATAAAGTCTTATAGAAGTGAAAAGTCAAAATAATTAAATAACTGTTTACTTTTTTCAATTTTTACTTTCTACATAAATATGTTAAATACACACTATTGTACTGCACAATGATTCTACAATTAAACAATTCAAATAATGATTATTGAGAACACAATCAAAACAATGCACAATATACACAAAATAAACTTTTCAAGTCGTCAACATAACTTCACTTATTGCTATTACAGCATGTCGGTGACGCGAAATCCCAAGTTATGTACTCATCCAAAAAGTCTAACACGCATTTGATACAGTTGACTATATATAATGTATTATTGTATATACCAGGTGTTAGGTTACTCGCTTACAATATTGTAAGAGATGATAGTTCATGTTCACATTTAACATATAAAATAATAATATCAAAACAAATACTAATAAACAACAAAGTACCTACGGTTAAGTTTGTTCTAAGACTTTCAAAAGTATAAACATAATAAACCTATGTGCAATGACCGGTGCCGAAAGCTGTAAGGGGCGACCCGGAGTTAATAACCTTTGACAATAAAACGGAAAATAAACCCTTTTGTTTTATTCATGCCGTTTCCACGTTCACTTTCAAGTGAAAGTGAAGTCACCCGACGGTCATTGACACTGTGCTATAACATAGACGCATAGAGAATTGCGTATAATTTTCGTATTTTTTCTAGATAATTAAGTCAAATATTAAGCACATATTTTTTAAATTGATTTAGAACGAGAATCGAGTGCAGAGTATCCTTCATAAATATTGCTACTGTCAAAACTTTCAGCCTGTATATGTGTACACATGTCTATACTACTTTCGCTAGTCAGGCGCAAGCGTAAAACGTCACGAGCATGTCCGAGGTTACCGGTGACGTGAACCCATAAGTTATTCCGTTAATGTTTTTTTCTCTCAACGCGGCTACAAAAGTTTCCAATAAAAAAAAAACAATCTATATCGATGTATAATAATAGCAAAGATAATTTATTGTTCTCGTCATTCTGTTACCGTTTCTATCAGAGTTAAGATTATTTTATTATGTACAAAGAACTCTGTATTCATGATACATTGATATTCTGTGAATTTGAACTTAAGAATCTAATGTACTGATATAGAATATGATTTAATTTACCCTTCCAATCTGTTTTTCAAACATAAGTTTTAGTACAAGCCGATCTTTTTACCAGCGTGCTTCTATAAAACTAGTTTGTCCAATTCGTAGATACACCTATATATTACTCTCGTATGATTGCATTGTGTGTTTAAATATCTTAGTAATGCTTTTCTTCATATTATAAGTGCGAATGTGAGTTTGTTTGTTTCGAGTTTAACTACTTAATGGATCCTCATAAAATTTTGCGTACAAGTTGTCAGGACTACAGGAAAAAATATATTGTTTTCGAGGGATTAATCAATTTTACGTTATCGCGAGCAAAGCCGTGGACAAAATCAAGTTTAAATTAATAATTATCAAAGTTTCCTTCTTTTTATTAAAGGCAGCTTTTGCTCTAAGGACAACGCACTTGGGTGGGCTACATAAAAAAATTATAGGTCGGCAGGAATATTTTAAAAATGAAGAATATAAAGTTTGATTTCTTACTATTAATATTAGATAACAGGTGTCTGTGTGCGATTTCGTAATGAAATAACACAGGAAAGGTATTTATTTTTTAATTCGAATTTTATTACTCAATTATGAATAAGTGTATTATAACAATATACAGGTCATTGAAAAGTCTACAAAAGATTATTGAATTGATTTTGCACTAAGTATGTTCTAAAAGTTATTTAAGGTAATTAATTTCATATTAACTTGAATTTTGAAAGGATATTTGTTCGTCATTCTGAACAATACTTTCACAGTAACTAATAAGGAAAAAATCGTTTAACCCATTCTAATCACATACTATAATCGCGGAAGATGTTACTCAGTAATCAGTTCACATAATATGCATCAAATTAATGCACTATGGAAATCATAAACAATGAAATTAAATTATTCAAGGTTTTATTAATAGTTTAATTTGATTAAGATCAGTAACAAAAATAAAATTATCACCTACAATTCGTTACGTATGGGATATCATTTTAACTATTTATTTTGTGACGTATTTTACACACACGTTTAAAGGTACACGTTTTTTATATTCATTATATTGAGAACTAGCGAGCCCGGCATACGTTGTCCCGCCGTGATTATAAAAAAATCCTTAACAAATTATATACCAAAACGTTCCTCATGAATCACTTTATCCACTGGTGAAAACCGCTCGAAAATCCGTTCAGTAGTTTTTGAGTTTATCGCGAACAGACAAACAGGCAGACGCGGTAGGGAACTTTGTTTTATACTATGTAATAATGTAATAATAATAATGATATTTTTTATGAACTGTTTTTAATAGACGTATACGAATTTTAAATCCATATATTCGTACATATTCTGTCAAACAATTATACCGTTTATATATTTTAAATAATGTAATACAATACAGACATGTTCGTCTACATATTTTATATTCTACGCGAGAATAACGCACATTCGAAATAGAATCGAAGAAAATTGAAACAAAAGTAAATCTGACTGAATCCGTCTCCGAATCATATTTTTCCTTTTTCACAAAATCGTCCAAAATGAATTCAGTTAAACTCCAACTGGGGTAGATTAAATTGCATTGAGCTATCCATTAACGCTTTGTCACGTTGGATAAAACTTTTATTTGTATTACTATTCTTCGTAATCCGAATATAATGTGATTTAATATTGAGATGAAGTTAATAATATTAACATGCATTCGAATAATTTAAATTACAAAAGAAACTTAAGAATCGCGTATTCAAATTATTTAACTTATGCGTATATGATATGAGTTTATAATGTATATATATATTATATATATATTACTAGCAGTCACAGAGGATGTTGTCCCGCCCAGGAAATATAAAAAAACTTTGACAAATTATGTACTAAAACCTTCCTCATTAAAATCAGTTCAGTAGTTTTTGACTTAATCGCGAACAGCCAGTCAGACAGACGTGGCAGAAGACTTTGTTGTATATTATGTGATGATTATTTGTTGCAATTTTCGATATACTTAAGACTAGCTTATTACCGTGACATGATTATTATGAAAATGATGTTGTTATATCATGGACACTACATGTCTTATCTGCTTTACAGGTATTTTAGAGTTGGATATAACCCTATTTTATCCTTTAATATCCAATCTTAATGAATCCCAAGTCAAGTCCCAATAAAAAGCGTAATTATATGTAAACAAGATAATACTCTGAAAAGTCATTTATCTGCCAGCGTAAGTCTAATCGAAATCGGTTGAGCTATTTAGGAGAATAATCCGAACAAACAACAGACACTTCAATTTAATTTATATGGCATTAAACTTTCTGATAATAAAGGTTTGTAGTAACAACTCTATAGACTAACTTTGCGTAGAATTTTTTTCTTCTAACATCTGTTTTCGTTTGCGTAACAATTTTTTCCCGTTGTCACGTGGAGTTAATGAAAGAATTAGCTTTCATTACAACTGATACGGTTTCTTAAAGGGATTCTCGAATGAAGACGAAGTGCCTTCGCAACCTTTCCTATGGGCGGGGATCGATGTGTAGAGGTCGCTCGTTTATCTGTGATTACTTTTCACACATACGGTTAAAATGGAATTACTAAAGTTCCTATGCTTTTTCTTCAATTCCGAATGTAATTTGATGTAAAAAAAATCATTGTATATACAGTGGTGGTCATATAACTAGAAACACTATCAACGATCCTTGACATTATGTAAGATACTTCACCGCAATCGTTTTTATTATGAAATTAAACAATAAATAGGATAACAATATGTTCAACAATTTATTATTTATTAGAAAAAACAATATAAATCCTACTACACAAGTGCAGTTTCAATATTACATCACGGACAAACATTTAAATCAGTTTTAAGGTATGAACGATAATGGTCAACTAATTAGAAACAACAACAAAAAAGTATAAAAAACAATATTTTTTCAAGTAGCAGTAATTAGTATCGTTCTTTACGAAATAGCTACTATTCACAGCCTACCAATAGTTATAATTAATATTTAGTGGCGTATCCCTTATTTTCAATAACAGCACTGCAACGACGTGGCATTGATTCAATCAATTTCATACATTTTTCTAGGGCGATTGAATTCCATGCTTCAACAAACGCTTCATATAGTTCGTTTTGACTGGTGTTATGTTTGTTTGAGACTTTCTTTATAACAATATACCCGCGATATTCTATCCGGACTATTAGCTGGCCAGTCTAAAATGGATATACGCTGTTCGCTAAGGATACAGTTGACGCTATTGGCCGTGTATTTAGGGTTATTGTCATGCTGAAAGATCCAGGTTACAGGCAAATGATCGTCCGAGTAGGGAATCATTGTGTGCTCTAAGATATTTTTGTATTGCCATTGATCCATTGTACCTTCAATCTTCCGAACGGGTCCAACTCCACATCCGGATAAACACCCCCAAACTTTAATGTTACCGCCACCGTGCTTGACTATACTCCTTGTGTATTTATAATTAAAAGTATTGTTTACAGGACGTCTAACATAGCGCTTTCCATCGGAATTTACCATATTTATTTTTGTTTCATCTGAAAATAACACTTTTTTCCATTCTCATACCGTCCAATTAACATATTTTTCAGTGAATAATAATCGCTTCTTTTTCTTTGAATAAAATAAAATTCAGATTAAATTTTGAATTGCCGCCAAAATAATAGAAAAAGCCAAGAAAGAAATGTTATTCTCCAATTTCAAAAAAAGAACGAGCTATGGATGCTTTTTTAAAATGTTTCTAATTAGGCGTCCAAGCGGCCAGTAACAGAAATAACTCCTACGTGTTTAAGACTCATTTTGTAATAAAAAGTAAGATATGTTTTATATTTTATGCATTTAATGAGTTTTTTATTAGTGGCTATATTATTACATGATTACTAATTACTGAATGTGTATATTTTTACGAACATTTATACGTTGAAGTTATACTTTCTTTATTCATAAGAAGTGTTTCTAATTATATGACTATCACTGTATATGTAGAAGTAGATTGCCGTCACGTAAGGATAAAGCGTTATACCACTTCCATAAGACTCTCTGTCTCTATCTCTGTAATCTGTATATATATATTTTATTTTCTATCATATTTTCAATGGAAATAAAATAATTTAATCACAACAGTTTTGTTATTATTATAGAAAAACAATAAATGTACTAAAAACAATATAGTTAACATATAAGAAATGTTATATAAAAAAACGCTTTTCCATCATATTGGCATTTATTAGTAACTATAATAAGATATGTATGTTTGAGATTCAATTTTGTACAAGTATCTCAAAAAAACAGCATACTCGCTGCAATTTCCATTTCCCGAGTATGCATTGTAAAATTGATAACTAATGATGGTCTCTCGATGGTCGCCATTCTCTTTAAATTGTAGTTTTTTTTTAATCATTTACAGGTTTTAGCATTTGACTACATTCACACCTGATGTTAAGTGACGATATGGTCTAAATTAGAGGACTAAACCTAGAGGAGCTCTGGCTTTCAAGTACAGATGCCGGAACGCATCAACAAACTGCTTGGCATTAGATTTTCAACTTGTAGTTGGTAGTTAGCCCCGCCGACTACTAAAACGTACTACCACCATGCTCACAAGTATAGTGCAGTAGCTTTGTCGTGTTAGAATAAAAAATACTAAATATTCATTGCAATATAGTGGCCAAAGTGCTAACGAGATCTATTGCTACCATAAAACAGCAATAAATGTGTTAAAAAGTAACATATCTGGTATAAATTTAATTAGTTTAGTTCATGTTGTTAATAATAATTATCCTGATCCATTAGTTGGTATTTGATTACTTATATAGCTCATCTAGTTTCGTGTTACAATGACAATTCGTCAATCATGTATTAACGCCGGTACAAAGATTTGGTCGGAATATCTATACATATAGGTAAATAGCATTCAATTATTGATGATTTGCTTTTGACGAGACTTCAAAGACAGGTAGTGGACATTTCATTGTTATTCAGGCTATTTATCATTAAGCTTTTACATGTGTGCTACGCAGTAGTAACACAATTTGGAAGTGGCAACTTAAGATAGGTTAAGCAATAATAACAAAACCGCAGTAAAAAAAAGTTAAAAGCAGTCGAAAACTAGTTTAAAAAAAACACGTAGTTAAAGATTTATCAAGAGAGTGAAACTAACTAGTTATAAATCAACATAAATAAGGTGATCTGCCGTTGTGCACCATCATCATATCTTAGTCGCGTTGAGCGATTAAAAAAAAAACATTTGGTATAGAAAAAACTTATGGGCTCGCGTCACCGATGACCTCGACATGCTCGTGACTCGTGAGATGCTTGCGCCAGACTAGCGATTCGTAATATAGCGGCTCGTGTGGCTTGTAATATTGATGTGTTGTATTGAGCGTGTGCAGTCCATCATATGTTTGATTATCCATCTGCATATCTCTTCTATATATATATTGCATCTCTATGCACTTGTTTGTTAAAGCTAGTCTCCGAAATGGTTGAATATGTTTTGACGAGAATTTCACGGGATGTTAAAAGAGTTTTCAGAGCATTATCTTGTCATTACTATTTTGCATAGAAGTTAAATATTGATGATAAAATTTAACAAAGCGAACATAAAATTCACAAAACTCTTTTGAGAGTTAATGATAAAGTTATAATTGACAATACAAAATATATACTTTAAAAAAATGTATCCTAATTAATATTATACATATGAAAGTGACTTTGTCTGTTACGTGTTCACGCCTTAACTCATCTATCGATCAGTATGAAACGTTGCATACACATTTTCAGGGATTAAAACATGTGTTAAAGATAACGTGACAATATTTTTTGATATTACTCAAAGGTTTAAGAAGTAAATAAAAAAAGTTGAGGCAGTCATAGGGACTGCCGATAGAAGTCAAACTCAAAACAATGGAATAACTCTGTTCTTTTTTAATTTTGAAATCAATTTTATTCCAAATTATTTAAATTTCATAATTTATGAATTGACATTAGTCTGTTTTTCACATCTATTGGCACTCCGAGCAATAATTTTTATACAGTTTAATAATTAATCAAACATTCTGTTGTATAAGTTAGACTTATTTCATGCAATGGTAATAAAATGTCATAAAAAAGAAGGCTCATTGCTTTTGTTGTTCTGAATATTTTGCATATTATAGTAGGAATGTTAAAAAATATTCGTGAAAGATAACATTAAAGGTATACAACAAGAAAACCAAAACATAAACGTTATATCGGCTATCCTCCCAAACTGCTCTATGAAAATATAACGGCTACGATAAAAACGATGGAAAGGAAACCAAACGTTTCCGATGAATTTTCCAAAGATCGTATAATAATATGCGTCCTTGTCTTACATAAGTTAGATATGTTTATCTATCTTTATCTCAAGTTTTCCGTTTTATAGGCGAGTCGATAATATTTGGACCGCTCCGCACGATATGAGTGTTAAATATTTTATGATGTCCAGTGCCGACGTAAGTTTTGAAGAACGAATTCTTTGTGTTTGAGAGAGCCCTGTATATATTTCTATAAATTGCTCTATTCAGTCGATGGTAGATGATTATCATTACTAATAGACAGAAGTGTTATTATTACTTTAATAACATTGTAATTACAAAACTTTGCAACGCGCGATCTCGCTAAATAACTAGCTGATAATAAAAAATGACAAACAGAACTGACTTTTATATAAAAACTAGCTGTGTCCGCGACTACGTCCGCGTATAATTTCAATTATAAAAACAATGATTAATAAAATCATAGGATTATATCCTGTATTCATGTCAATATTAGATTTCTTCAAAATGCGCCCAGTAGTTCTTGCGTAAGTGTCTTCTCTTTTGTGTTTTCTTTTAAGTAATATATACACATATACGAATGTATTATACGTATGTGTCCTATATGTTATAACAGTGTGTAAACTCTTACCATACTTAATGTCGTCAAAATCCGGCCAGTAGTCTTTGCGTGAATCCCGTACAAATGTTTAACAGACAGATACAAATTTTAATGAATGGGAAATGTGTTCTGTCATTGATTTTAAGTACCACCAGAGTATTTTTTCTTTAAAATATTTAATGTACAGATATTTATATATATATATATATATATATATAGATGTGAAAAGAAAATGTTGATTTTATGACTAACTGATCCAGTAGATAATTGTCTGTCAGTCAAGATTCTTAGCACTGAACTTTGAAGCTTTAAGTTTTTGATTAATTAAACCCGAGACATGAAGGCCTTTGATAGTAATTATGTAGGTGATATATTTTTATGGCATTTTCTATATTGCTCAAGGCGATCGCGATAATTATAAATACTTATAAAAATAGATAAGATATTTACATCATATATTATTTAAAAAAAAAACTCGATAAACCATTAAATATAATCATTCGATTTACTTAATTACAACTCACTTTTTTGTCACGTTTTGTCTCTTACAAACTGTCGTGGTGTAATGTCATTAATCTTAGGAGGCTGGCAGCGCAGCAAACGACCTCCCGTTAAGACCCTCCATGGGTTGGGCGCCTTGTAATATGCTTATACAGCCAGTAAAGCGAATAACTAAACACTGACAATGTACACGCCAAACACAACCTTCAATTAATTGGTATTAGGATCATTAACGCATGTCCCGGCTGCGAAGTCTTCTGACCTTTAGCTATGATAAATATGAAATAAGAAAATAAAGGAATCCCGAAGAAAAAAGACAGTACGTAAGATGTGTTTTTTCACAGAAGAGCGTGTCGGTACCATTGTTAAATATATCGTCCAATCAGTATCAAGGAACGGGGAGGAATTAGCGTTCGAAAGTGAACGGCCCGAAAAAATCCTGGTCTACCCTTTTACGCGGCGTAACGCAATAAAAAAAAAAGAAATCTTATTTGAATTTGGAAGACGAATTAAAAAGGAAAATGAATTCTGCACCAATTTAAACTGGTCGAGTTTCTAGACGATTTTCGGGGATCGGTGCGGCTTAATTAATGCATTAGACTTGAAAGTCCCGACGTTCGGTATAAAAGCCTATTATGTGATTCTGTGATTTCTTTATTTATATATGTATCTATGTCCGCGGCTCCGCGCGTGTGTACTACGGAATCGTTTACTGTTATACAACTACATTTAATTGATTACTTTGTAAAATAGTGGAGCCCTTAGGAAAGTAACCTAGATTACTCCCTTGAAATTGAAAGCAATTCAGCCTTTTCAGACATTAACCCAAACAAACAAACAGAGATACTTACAAAAGATATACAAGTGCCTGTTTAGTTCTCATTAACGCAGAAATTATTAGCTACGCGCATTTAAAAAAATTTGTATAGCGAAATCATAGGCAATTATTTAAATTTTATTTCCTCTTATTAATTTGGCTACTTTCATTTTACTATAGTTTATCAAATTATATTTCCACGCTTCCCTATAAGTGTGAGCTCACGTAAGAAAATTTCCACTGTAATTTTTGTATAATTTATAGCTTTGATCGTTTGACCACAAAGTTATCTAATATTAAAAGGATTTGGCCTAAAATGGTGAGGCTCTATGCGCTATGATTTCATTATGATATTTTCCTTTATCACAAGCTCCAACTTAATATAGGGTTTGAACCTACATGAAACAGCCGTTTAGATACTTCCATATCTTTGTTCTCCGAGAACAATATTGTATAGATAGTTACTACACTACTTGTACTTACAAGGTAAATTAATGGTTGATTTTTTCAGTAGGATATTACGAGCCTCGTCCATCTGTAGATTGCGAAAAATGGGAAAAAAAATTAAATAATAGCATCGATGAGTAAGTGTCAGTATTAGTGGGAGTAAGTAGTAGTTGAGTAATAATAACTTAATTTCTTTTTTTCTCCATTTTATAGAATATAGCTCGCGCATTAGAAGACAAGTCGTAGATACAATTTGTAGATCACACGAGTAATTGTCTTATGTTGGTTTTAAAAGTTTTAAAAGTTATCACCTTTGCGTATCCGTACAGTAAATGCTGAATTGCTAAATGATATCATACTGTTACTTTATAGAAAGCTCAAATGTTATAGAAGGTGAAGGCACGTACGATATCCAAATCTTTGAAGACATAATATCATTCAAAACATAAAGATATTAACGATCCGGGCAGTATTGCTTTGTGTTAATGTAATCTAAATTCAAAAATACGAGATATATTTTAATAATATACAATTATAGTAATTGTTAAGAGTATTTCAGGAAACAATAAAATTAGCCGATTTTTTTAAGGTATATAGATTTATATCTTATCTATATCTTGCAACTAAAACATTAATGTGTGTTAGTTTAGAAGTTTTTGCTTACTACACTTTGTAAAATTGGCAGACATAAAGCAGTCGGTACATTCGTTTGCAAAGAAGTTTTCACTAGTATAGTCAAGTAAAATTTAAGAAAGAAAGTAATTTACGTAATTTGTTATTATGCGGTTGTGAAAAAATTTTTTTAAACTGAAAAACAGACTTATATGTTGACCGATAGTTGTGGAATTAAGATAATCTATTAAACGTCTTATTTATATACTAGCGGGCCCGGCAGACGTTGTCCCGCCCTGATTATAAAAAAAATCTTGACAAATTATATACCAAAACGTTCCTCGTGAATCATTTTATCCACTGGTGAAAACCGCTTGAAAATCCGTTCAGTAGTTTTTTGAGTTTATCGCGAACAGACAGACAGACAGACGCGGTAGGGGACTTTGTTTTATACTATGTAATGATTTACATATTTACTTTTTCAGTTTAAACAATTTTGCGTTTTCTATGAAATTATACTGATATCTATATCTATGTATGCATTTTGATATAAATGAAATGACATAAATAATGTATCTAGGTGTTTCGTTCACTACAGTTATCTACCCATAAGCCTACCGGCAGTAATAAGTTTTACATAAAAACTTTTGTTATATAATTATGTTACCTAATATTGCACTGATTCTTTACGAAAAGGAACACATTTATTTAAATACAAGCTGTACATAATTTTATTTTTTCTCATGTCATCATTTCTAAAACTATGTTCAAATAATAAATAACATACGTGTATACAAATTTCAGTTTAGAATAATACTTAATTTAAATTTATAAAATATCAATTAAAATTGTCGACAACTTTGTCAATCGAGGAATTAAATATATACACTTTCCATGTACAAAACTTTTTAAAAATCGGGCATATTGTTTTAGTTAGACATGAAACACAGAGATGATTTATTGCTTTTTAAAGACATAAAAGATCTGTTAACACATAAGGATATACGCCGATACGTTGAATTATGGTTATCATTTCATAGTATAAAACAAAGTCCCCTACCGCGTCTGTCTGTCTGTCTGTTCGCGATAAACTCAAAAACTACTGAACGGATTTTCTTGCGGTTTTCACCAGTGGATAAAGTGATTCACGAGGAAGGTTTTGGTATATAATTTGTCAAGGATTTTTTTATAATCAGGGCGGGACAACGTCTGCCGGGCCCGCTAGTAAAATATAATAATAAAATACGTAATAAGTGTAACCACAGAAATAATAATTACAATATTCAAATAGTTTATAGTATCAAAATAAAACATAGTATACACACCCTTTTATAACCCCGCGGTAAGCACTTAGGCTTCGAAAACACTGTAAATTATGAGAGCTCAATTTATACGCGCAATAACAATGTATAAAATGATCCGTTTTGTGTGACCGTATGAACAACGCGATTTTCCCAATAATAAATTATATTCCTTGTCCGCTTACGTCGGGTTAACCGGCATTTATAAACTACCCCGGTAATTTATAACTATTACCCCACCGATCACGTGATATCACTTTATAGCGTATTCAACCGGTAAATATGAGAGAAGCGGGCAATAATATTCACCCGTATGAAGTGTATATTACGAATTAAGTATTGCCTACACGTAGAAAATCGTAGCTATACAACGATTATAAATATATTGGAAAAATTCGAGTTGGGATTGAAACTTTTTCAAACAGTAAGATACAATTTTAAATAATAAGAGAAAATAATAGAAATAGCCGTCTTTTCTATACCTACTTTACGTTGACTACCGCGTATATTTCACAGTATTATTTGTAAATATAATCATAAATTTACAATACCATAGCTGGCGATAGGTGACCAAAATATATATATGATTACGAAGAACATATACCCACACGGTAGCCACCAAGATTTATGTACCTCGTAATACAAGTTGAAAACACATAGTCATTTGTTAGATTTCAGAAATACAAAAAAGCTGTATAAATAAATTAAAAAAGGCTTTGTAATAAGAAAAAAAATGTAATGATTTAAAATGTAATTTTATAGACATGACAATATTTCTATTAAATTACATATTATGTTATACATGTTCCATATTATGTTATATTATATATGTTACTTAACATTACAATTTGTTTGGTGTCAAAATTATATATTTAGCATTTTTATTTAGTACTAACAGAGATGTATGACATGGTTGATGAATCTAAATAAAGCTAACGAAGTTTGTAGGCAGTAAGTAAAATGTCGCTTTGTTCTTTTTGTCAGTTAGTATTATAGATATTACAAAGATAGATAACTAATTACATGTCACTTTGTTTTCTTTTGTATACGTTTATGGTTGTAGCTATTGGGTCAATGATTTTGATTCGCTTGGTATTTAAATATGGCCCACGTTTTATTTGATATGAACATATCAGAATGCTGCATTAGACCAAGTCTAAAGTAAATAGTATTTAGGTAGTTTGTTTTACGTTTACTTTTGTTGCAGCAACAGAATTACATTCTGAATACATGTAAATGTCCCAATATTTTTTTTTATGAAATTATAATTTTAAATTTGTTCATCATCGGAACGCCACAAGATCCTTCTTACCTATACAGCACTACAACTACGTACTTAATGTAATCGCGCTCGATATCCTTTGTTCACTTTCAGACTCATTAAAAAGGCGATGCAATTTAATGAGTTGATAGTGTGCGTTAACCCTCCGCTACGTTTGCAAATATCGCTGCTACGTGACATTCTATTATCACCCTTAACTTGTATACCATAAGGTTGAAATTTGGTTGTGTTTTTGTGATGAAGTATTGGTATGTAGGGGTCGAAGATTAGTGGCACACGCCTACCCGCCGGAGCGCTGAGCGGCTGATGGCGCCCAAGAGTGTAGTTACAATTAGACCGGTGCCCACAATGAAGTGATGCCCGCGTAATGTTGCCCCTTGTCTTTGTATGTTGATTGTGCACGAAAGAGCTCTGTGTTTAACTATACAATTATGAATAGACAGACAGTTAATAAGAAATCATTACTAAAATAATGAATCGAGTTAAAGGTCATGGTAACTGATTCGAGCCACCTCGACATTACCTAATGTGCGTCTTCTACCATTTGAATGACTGTAAAAAGGTATTCAATCCTCTGCTCTCTCTGGTAACAAAACTTTGGTCCCACAACCTTAGAGTAGCTTCCACCTCAGAATGAACAACAAAGTTTACAGTATCATAACTTTATTGTATGTAACGCGTATTGTATTGTATTGTATAATATATTGTATAATATATTGTATAATATATTGTATTGTAACGCGATGCTGTGAGATTATCTCAAAGTCATTGCGTAGTATTTTGCTTAGTCCACTAGATTACTTAAGCAAAACGTGAAGAGTCATTTATAGAGTTTTGAATGAAAGCCAATATTAGTAATTGTTCGTTGATAAGTCAGTGGAGGCGGCTATTTTCTATTTTTATTAAACTGTTCCTATCATCAATTTAGTGCTGATAATTTCGGATGGAAAGGACGAACTTGAATTCTTCTGCTCTACTTCTATATGAATTTTAAGATTACAAATTAACCATTGCTTCTATCATACTGCAAACGACCAACACGTAACGAAATATAAACAGTCCGTCGTCCAAAAAATCGAAAAGTGTTGCTACCAGATTATCAAAGCGTCTTGTTACTAAGTTATGTTTGGCATTTCATCACAATCATTACATAGTATAAAACAAAGTCCCCTACCGCGTCGGTCTGTCTGTCTGTTCGCGATAAACTCAACTCACTACTGAACGGTTCTTTATGCGGTTTTCACCATTGCATAAAGTGATTCACGAGGAACGTTTTGGTATATAATTTGTCAAGGATTTTTTTATAATCAAGGCGGGACAACGTCTGCCGAGCCCGCTAGTAATTAATATATTGTGTATAGCGTTTTACTCTACACTTTATGTTGTAAGCAAATTTATTTGAAGCTTATAATGTGCTAAATATAGAAAAGGGAAAGTTTCTTTTGTACAACTGCGAGAACGCACAGATAGATTAGTAGCAGATTTTTAAAATAAGATAGACGGGGTAATGAGAAATAGAGTGTGTTCAATCATAAATACGTATGTCATGTTTTCTTAAGGTTTTTTATTTAACAAACGTTTCGATACCATTTTGAATTTAAACCCATTGTGACCATTAGATTCGTATGCACGCTACCATTGAGCTATGAGCACTTTAACATTTAAAATGCAGGCACAATTAAATTATTACATTCATATTACTATACAATCATTGTTTTATCACCGAAACTGACATTTATTGTTTATAAATATAGATTTCATGTATCAAGTGTGTGCTTATGACCACACGATAGAAGTGAAAATAATAAATACTTACGCGCAATAAATAACACTTGGGATAATATATTGATTATATACAAAACATACATAATATTATTTTATTATTACAATAGGTAATAATAAAAATCTTATTATTAGGACTATCTATGTCAAACAATAAACTTGGTTGATTACGATGGGAGTCGAGTATACAGGATTCAGTACTGCATAGGCCTAGCCGCACTTGATGTCGAGTCGAGCCGAATAAACCCGATTCAGCGTCAATTTTCCGAGCATGACTGTTCATTTTCGTTCACTATTCAATACGCTTAAAGAAGTTTTTACTTGACAAAAAATGAGCCGTTACGGGACGCCTAGCAGATGTAAAACATCGAAATTGTTTTGTTTAAGTTATATGCATAAAAGAACAGATTACGACAGGAATCAGCTATGGCATAATGAAAAGATAAAGCATTACAAATTTGTTCCATAAAATAATGACTGTTTATTTATTTTATTACATAAATATTCATTTTTATTAAATACAGAATACAAAAATTCAAGGAAATCACCGTTAGGCGCAGACGTGGTGTGTTTGGCGACATTTATCAGAGGGCGTTAGGTCGTCGGCGCGTGCCGCGCTAACACTAGAAGAACGAGTGGCTGACAAAACAGTTTGAATCTTATGTTTATAAAGATAGGGTTGCAAATGTTGTCACGTCTCACCACACTGATAATCAGGTTTAACCCCGCCTATAGATATTTCTCATAAAAAAAAATATTGGAAATTTTGTGGGAAAATCTAGTGATGTTATCAATAGGGGGTAGGGTACCTTAACTTCGTGCCTGTAGTGTAAATAGTGGGGAGCAAAGGCGCTTACAAGCCGCGAGCGATTGCCCCGTCTCTACCAGTCGGTATATTGTCAATTGGAAACTACTCGGCTCCGAGAGCACAAGCGCTTTTAGATTTGAAAGAGTACGTTATATAGTATAGAGAAAACTTTTACATACTTCACCCGTCATCGATGCTTTATGAATTTGAAATAATGTATACAGCATTTACAAAAACAGACGTTTTTAGCATCTTTAATGTACTTGCAGTAATTATAAATCATCATGGACCATTCATTTCTCTGTATTCTATTAATGTAAATGCAATGGCTTCCACAAAAATCTTAAAGAAGATTTTAGATACTTAATTTTTGTAAGCTGTGAAGTATCTGCGTATAGTATTACAATTGAGTTGGATTTAACTATTTTTTGAAAACATTTTCAGGCGCGTCGAGCGGCTTTTTTTGGCAGGAGATAAACTGATGATTTCGCGTCAGATAACGTCGGCGAAGCGTAAGCGTGACTGACCGTATCGCGCTTGCGTCAGATTAGCGACGCATAGTATAGCGGCTTATGTACATCTAATACTGAGATTAAATAATAAAATATATATAATTATTTTTCGGAGTGCCAATAGACGTGAAAACCAGACTAATGTTAATAATTACAATATACAAACTATGAAATTTAAATAATTTACACTATATATAATTTAAAAAATCCAAAAGAGAACACAGTTATTTCATTGTTTTAGGTTTTCACTTCTATCGGCAGTTCCTATACCTAATAGCATAATTTGAAATATTCATTATTAAAGATCCAATTGAGCTTAAAAGTAGTTTATTTTATGAATTACATAAACAAACAAGTTAACGAAAATATATTTTTTTTTGTTTTGTCTACAGAATAATATATCAATTTATCTGGAAATTGGTACATACAGTCTTTTAAATCTCTTAAGTTTCATCGTTGCCCACATTATCTGAATCTTGCACGTGTACTATGGTCGGCTATGAAAAGGCGAGGTTTTATCGCGTTTCCATGACAACGCGGCAACGGCGGGATGCCGCGTCGCCCGCGATACCCTCCTCGCACTCGGCGCATTGGAAAAACTACTACAGTGCTTTATATTTACTACCTCTCGATATGTATACATATTATCCTCACACATAAATATGGGTTATGGGAAGAGAACGTTATTGTGTATTACGGATATTGAATCTATGTGAAATAGTTTGTATAAATATTGTCTTTTATTTTCAGATCATTAAGTTTTCTCTGAGAAAAAATACGTATAGGAAATTGTTACCATATCATTCTTAAACTCCTCTACACTTGTTATATCTACCTTAAATAATTCTAGTATATATTTTGCCTCGATTAAGCACGACTATTAAAGGCAAACATATATAAAGCATTAAAAAAATATATAACTACGTAAATCCATATGTCACGTATGCTGTAGTATATTTATTTTTGAAATAACATAAAAAGACATAGATTTTATATTGCACTGAAAATAAATATTGGTTTGATTTTTAAATTTTTATTAGTAAAGTTAAATTGAGCCGTCACGGGTCGCCTGGCAGACGTGAAACACATGTGTAACGTAGTAAACAACACTGTATACACTATAGGTATGTGAGTTCAGTGCGGCAAGAGAGATTGCGCACCGTCGCTTGCGCATGGCATTTCGTCGCCACGTCTCGCCACGCCAACAATCAGGTTTACCCTCGCCTATAGATGTCTCACATCAACAATATTATAGCTATAAATAAAATTAAAATTTAATTTACTTGTATAATAAGAATATCTTTATATATAAATTTCTTCTGTACGTGTACGTGTGTATGTCACTGAAATCCTCCTAAACGGCTGGACCCATTTTGATGAAATTTTGGGTGCGTGTTCCAGTAGATCCGAGAACGGTTTAGATTCACAATTGGACCCGGCAAGTGGCGCTGCGGTTGAATTTTAGATTTTTTTGTTTATTATCAAGGCAGGACAACGTCCGCCCGGCCCGCTAGTAAATTGATAAGTCCTTATTAATGATAGATATAAATACGAACGTGTTTGTTTGTTACACTATCACGCCTTAACTACTCAACCGAATGTATTGAAATTTTGTATACAGGTTGCCAGGTATACAGGAAAGGTCACGGGGTTTCTTTTTATTTAAAAAAAAAAATACTGATCTCGAGGAATAAGTGTAATCTACATTAACACTGACAAGTCGCGGGCATAATCTATTGTAATATAATTTGAGATCTGCAATTTTATGACTATACAAGTAATTTATGTTACACTATTTAACGACAATAGGAATCGTTCAATTATAAGGCCATGTTTGCATCAACGGGGCAGGGGCGCAGTTAACCCTTGAATTCGGTACATACTGAAATATTAACGCCTCGTGTGGAAGCACGCGGAAAAACAAAGTCGAAAACTGGCACCGTTATGGGCCCGTCGCGTGTTACACAAAGATTATGATTCTGTTCTATTCTAAGTACAGAGGGGACACTTCTAACATATCTGATACGTAACGAAAAACATCTCTGTACATACGTGTATGCCATAAACTGTATTAAAACTTATTTGACAAAAAACATATAGATCATAATAATTTATAATCGTCATAAAACTCTTGAAGAGATTTTTTACGTTTTACGTTACTAAAACCTGCCTCTTAGTGCATACACTTTATTAAATCGTATGTATATACGATATTATTGCGATTTTTCCGTAGTATAACAGAAATTAACCATTAAATCTTAATTTCCTTTTCATTAGAAGGCGACAGTTTTTACTCTTAAAAATTAAATAGGGTTTATGACATTAAAACCTTTTTTGTTTCTAAGTTAGTTAACAAATATGAATAGTACGAAATAAAATACAACAAACAATATTCAAACTTATGTCCAAATTTAAGGTTCATTACTTATTTATTGATCCAATTTTATAAAATTATCGAACATGTTGTCTGTTAGCTTACATGGCAAACGAACTAATTGTACACATTCAATTGAGTGTTCTTGAAATCATAAGACAGAAATTTTATTATATGTTATTAAAATCGATTTTTTATTGTGGTAATTATTGAAATTTCGTATCTCATTAATGAATGAAGTTGGAAATGCACATCGAATCACGTGATAACCATAAAATATATAATATTTTACTGTTTCTAATAATTATTGAATATTTGTACATAAATATCTAGTAATAATTATGTCGTATTTATTTTATGGTAAACTTGTAAATGGCTGACTTGACTGACATTGAAATTATTTGCAAGTCGAAGAATGTAGGAGAAATTTCTACAAATCTACGGTTATTTATGTAATAAGAAATTGAACTTCCTACCTGCATAATCTTTGTCGTCCGCATGGCGTGTCGGTATTGAGTGGTGGCAGAGGGGGCGTACTTTGGGGAGTCGATGCCGGCCCTGGGGACCGCCTCCCGAGGGACGATGGCCCGTGGGGCGAACGGGCGGGGGACGAAAGGTTAAAAGGGAAAAGTTATAAGGACCGCTTGTTGGCGGATCGCGCTTTCCTAGTTTGATTTTCGAATGTGATATACCGGCTTTCCTAATAGATGAGCGGGTAACGTGATAATCTTCTATTTACGTTTTTATTTATCTGTAACTTTTTCAGCTTACTATAATCAATCTTATTATCAAATTAAGTTATTGCTAAACAATTTTATATATACCTACTGGTTCGCTTTAATAACTATAACACGACTGACACGGCATGTAAGTATATTACATTCCAAATACAGTGTCGGCTGGTAAGGGACGAGGATCAGTCATCACTCAACATTCACATACTATCTGATAAAAATGAAGGAAAAATGTCTCCCGACAACAAATATACATAGTCCTCATATATTATACGTACACGTAGCTAATATGTTCGACTCACAATACACAATTATTGATCCTGAAAAACTAATCACAAATATGATAATTTACATGTACAAATATTTTATGGTTTAATTGTTATTGGAAATGTAGTAAATAACTATCGAGATAGACTCAATAATATAACATAGTCTTTACAATTAATTCGCGATATCCATGTTCACAGGTAGGCGCCTTGCCCACTATAACACTGAGTTACACATACATGGCTTTGTTTTTTAATACTTCTACACCCTACCTGTTTTGTTTCTTTCCAGTATTATACACAGATTGTCTGGATTTAATTTATTTAGAAATGTAATTAAAATTAAAAATAGAAAAAATATGGGCCACTAAAAAAATAAATACATATTTAAAATTTTTGTGTGACTATATATGTAAGTATGGATTAAAATGTAATAAATGATTTACAAAGACTTTTTTACGTTTATTCAAAGCATATCCGATGCAAATAAACATAGGTATTCGTTGTATGTCGACGTAGAGTAGTGTGGGGCGGGTGGTATACAAGTGTTCCGACTTAGAAGAGGGCGACCTACGCCTCACTTCCCCACCGCGACTTAATGCCGCACTAGATTTTTTTTCATCGAATAGTAAGAGGTGTATCACGTGAAGGAAGAAAGATAAAAGATAAAACTATTAATTTATATACGTTGTATAGAATTAAATTTATATTTTCAGTCTATTTGCAAATATATTACAGCTTTTGGGAAAGTTAAATATCGTGCTAACATAGAATGCTATGAAGATCCGTCACCAACAACCTATTGATACTTTCTGACATTTGTACCATCTTACAACCTACATAAACCAAGCAAACGTGTCCCAGTCGTATACGTGCCCCACTCGAAAAACTCTAGGATGCATTTTTAAATTTGCCGCGAATTTGTTCAAAAGAGGTCAGTGACACGAGCATGGCTGCGATGTAAACAACATAGTGTCGGTTTTTATATGATTTAGTGAGAAAAAAGATTTGTACAACTATGTGAACTTGTTTTGGATCTGCTGTTACACCAGATTAAAGTATTTGTTCGGTGGAATTTACTTTATTTAAAGTTTTATGCATAAACTAACTTCTTTAAAATCTTGTTTAGCAACGCTTACGTATCGTTTTTGGTTATTTTTTTTCATTTGTTTTCAAGTGGGGCACGTTATACTGAAAATTGTGATCAAATGCTAATTACTTATAAAGAATTAAGAATAATCTTGCTCACAACCATACTATTGAAGCATTTTATCCTCTCAACGTTGCAAAAATGACATTGGTAATGAAAATAATACTAAATAAAAAGTGTGACTTTATGCCGAATATTTGCAGTTGACAATAAACGAT
This sequence comes from Antheraea yamamai, assembly GCA_036509395.1. Taxonomy (NCBI): domain Eukaryota; kingdom Metazoa; phylum Arthropoda; class Insecta; order Lepidoptera; family Saturniidae; genus Antheraea; species Antheraea yamamai. The sequence goes on from AP028446.1 coordinate 13,750,567, forward strand.
AACAGTAAATATTTATTGTAATGTGAAACGACAACAAAATTCTTCACTGAACTATATCATAAGAAATACCCTTGACCTATTTTAGTCGGGACTAGACCGGTCAACACTCTCCAGTAACAAAAAACATTTTAAGGAAAACATATCATGGTAGAAATTATATTTTTATGCAGTAGAATTGTTTTTATTTGATACCGTAGCCATTTATACTTATATATAATCAAGTTCCTCCAATAAGTGACTTCAATTGCTTAATTTTATATTGATAAAAAGTATCTTCCTACAGACCTTACAAGATAAACGGATTAACACATATTAATAGCATACATTGCTCCTTATTACATGATACGTGGAAGTTTGAGTATTTTTTTTCAATATATCAAGCACAAGGTATATCTAAACGTGATTGAATTGAAAGACCCGAAAGTTTGATCTTAGATTTACGTCCACCTTAGCCAACTGCCATATATTACTGATATTTTGTTTATAGCCTATCAATTTTGGAATATCAAACTCTGTGTACAAGATTTTTAAAAAATCAGTTGAGAATAATGTTTTAAGAGTATTATGGACAACTAGTTTCTACCCGCTGCTTCGCCTACGTTAATATAGGTTATTTGAACTATCCCTCGAGAAGTCGTGAATAGTAATATTTTCAGTATGAAACGATTCCTTAAAGTTGTCATTGTTATTTTTGATTACCTATTAATGTCACAATAACTTAGATATCATTCCTCTGTATAGAATTTCAACAAAATAAATTAAAACGTTTGAGAATGAAATACATTTTCAGTAGGGTGGAGTGAAAAAAACAATTTTTTTTTTTTCTTAGCCTGGGGGTCAAATTTGTAGCTTATAAAAAACAAAAATTTTTGAAAAAAAAAAAAAAATTTTACTCAACATCTTGAGCCAGCCCACTCATTTTTAAAACTAATTACGAGTAAAAATATTTGGTTGCAAAAAAAAAATTTTTGAAGGCGTTCTAGAAACTTCAGAGTATCCTCTTTTATGCCAATTAAAAATCACAAGTAAAAAAAAAAATTTTGTGACTATTGTTTTAATTTAAAAAAAAATCCCAAAAAGTACCATTCCTCTTTAGGGCACTAGAATAAAATTTGAGTTGGAAATGATCATAATTGCCAGTTCTTAGATGTTTTAAGAGATTCAAAGACAAAAAAATTTTTTTTTTTGCAACCAAATATTTTTACTCGTAATTAATTTTAAAAATGAGTGGGCTGGCTCAAGATGTTGAGTAAAATTTTTTTTTTTTTTTTCAAAAATTTTTGTTTTTTATAAGCTATAAATTTGACCCCCAGGCTAAGAAAAAAAAATTTGTTTTTTTCACTCCACCCTAATTTTCAGTTTTTTTAATAAATCATTTAATTAATATTAATAGTATTTTTACCGGAGATTGTATTAAATTACGAATGTCGTGTAATTTTTTTTAATCAAAATAAAAAAAAAATGTTTTTTTTAATAGATTGGTAATCATTAAAATATTTCGAGAATTATAATGAATTGAAGATCGATATAATCTTTTAATGTTAAATATTTCATAAAAATCGGTTAAAAAGATTGATTACAGATTGAGTTACATGCGGACATATATATAAAGAACAGTTGCTTTTATAATATAGTAAACCTATCACAAAATTAAGGATAAAGTTAACTGTACAGACAGGACTGCATTTTTTATATATAGATATTTAGACTTAGAAAACAATTTGAATAGCGAAATTGCATGCACTAAAACAGACTGAACTGAGGTTCGGCCATTATGTCATTCTTGCACTATTTGCCATTTCGGCTGAGTGCCTTGTACGCCTGCCACACAACTCGGTGTACCTGTTAACACCTTTGTAGCCAACAACGTTAATGAATACGAAAAAAAGTAAGTCCCACCTCTAGATTTTGAGTATCGCTTTTGTATTCATTTGCGGGCTGACTTTTGTAAGCAATTTTACTTGATGTTAAACTACAGGATATAAGAAATAATAATAGCCAACGTCTACAAAAGTAGTTGGCTTTTAAGTCTATTGGAATAGATCGACCAGTGCCTAGGTGCTAGGGTTTTTCTAATCTCGTCTTGCTAATTACCATTCTGAAGTTGAAAATCTGTCACTGAGCACCTGTATAGGTGTGATGCAGCAATTGTACCGATTTAAGGGACAGTTCCCGCTTCAATGTCTAGCGTGTTTACGACCTTGGATCACATAGTTATTTAACATCAGGTACGACTGCGGTTAATCTATTCTAATATTATAAAGCTAAAGAGTTTGTTTGCTTGGACGTGCTAATCTCAGGAACTACGGGTCTGATTTGTAAAATTATTTCAGTGCTAAATAGCTCATTTATCAAGGAAAGCTATATATCACGGTAAGACCAATAGCAGTGGAGTACGAATGAAGATCGTTTTAAAATCGGGGTTAACGTACGTATTATTAAAAATATTTCCACTTTCTACGTAAACGAAGTTGCGAGTTAAAGTTAGCGTTAGCCCATAGTAACTATTCCACGCAGACGAAGTCCCGGGCAGAAGCTAGCTCTATATAGCTATCTATAAAAAACTCATAAAGTAGTTTGTATTTTTCCGTCATTCACAGGCACCAATTATTACAATAAAAAATCTTCATTCACCTCAAAGAGTTAAGAATACGTAACTATTTCATCCAACCCATCACCATCTGAATCCGCCTGGCTAATTACCAGCCTCAAAATGAAAATTTGTCGCCAAGAATTTGCAGGTGTGTTCCGCCAGCTGCACTTGAGAGTCAGTTAGTTACCCTAGGTTTAGCTTTTTTACCGTCTTGACGATATCGTCATTTAAAAGAGGTTGTGGTCAGACGCTAAAACTTATACGGTGTTATTACAAAATAGTTAAATACGTATTGAATACTTGCTTTAAAAAGGTTTCCTATTAAATGCACCGCGCTCGCTGAACGTTCGCCATCTTGCTCTTATGTCTCGCTTCGGTTAGGTAAGGTTAGTACTTGCGAAAAAGGATAACGCGAACTTGCCTCGGGCGAGCTCGGTGCATTTAATACGAAACTTTTTAAAACAAGTATTCAATAAGCATTTACCTTTTTTGTAATAACACCGTTAAAGTATACAAAAAAATGCTCAAACGTAAAGTCGTTCAGTTTGAATGGAGAGATAAGTTCTTCCGCTATATAAGGGCATTGATAGTACACATTTCGGCGGCGAGGGATGAAAAGCGAGGGTAGTTTTTACGAGGTAAACAACGACTTCTATACTGAAACCATAGGTAAACATTACGGAGAACTCTTTGTAAAGTTTATTCTATACAGTTACATACAGCATTACTTTGAATTTAACATAAGTTATCAAATATTTTTTGTTAAATAAAATAAAGAGGAAAAAAAAATGTTTGTTAGATAATATTGTAATACTGTTAATTATTTTGAATTGTTGTAAATCTAAATAACTCATTATTCATTGTGTTACACGTAAAAAAACTTTACTTATTATACTTAAGAAAGTTGTCAGAAGTGACCTATTTATTTTGAAAGCAAAAATTGTGGTGATTTATTGACATAATATAATTATATAAAAGTATGTAAGAGGAATATAAAATAAATCTTTTATGATACATACAATCTATAAATAAACTATACATTCACTAAACAGTGAACCCCATGGGCTATACATTCTATTTACGGAGCGACCATAATTTTTCGGCTTACCGGTGACCGTACAAGACCGATACTTGCGGATAACGTGGTTGTCAGGTTGCCCCTTACTACTGTATTAATGGTTAAGGTTTTACGTGTCCAAGAAGGCTATTACGATTCCTTTGCTGTGTCGAAAAAAAGACATGTAGTAATAGGTGTTTATAAAATATTAGAAGTTTGATTTCAAGTTATTTCCTACATTTATCCTTTGTTTATATGAGATACATACTACTTATTGGATCTCGTACTAATTCGAAGTATATCAGGTTATTATTGTTTATTACCATATAACCTACAAAATATATAGTATGGTTAGAGAAAAGTTAGATAAACTAGTTAAGAAGAATATATTTCGCATATCTCGCTTACACTTCTCGGGTAAACATCTTGAAACGGATAAAAATAAAATTTCCATTCATTCCCGGAGACCGCCGTTTGACAGCGGCACAAGCTTCTAACTCGTAATATTGTGACATAAGGTGTTTAACATAAATAATGCGGCAACAGATGTGCTGTGCCCGCGGCAGAGCAAATACATTCGCGCGGCAACAACCGACGCGACATTCGTGTTCGGTTTGTAATACGGACTACTTTAGAGATGATACGTACAACTTCTCTATTATTGTTCAATGTAATAACTACACTGTATAGATAACAGATTTGTGAGAAATATGTAACTTGCCTTTTTAATATATGTTATGTCTAGTATAAAATGTTTCGTGTGTTAAGCAAAGGTAGTAATAATATTAAGTATAGTTTTTTTCGAACTGACAACGCTATTGACCTAGCAAGGTCTTAACAGCTTCACCGGATTACTAAGGCGAGCGATTAAGGCACTCAGCCGAATTTATTTGGGCAACTAGCTCAAGTGTGCACGGCACACCTCGGCTCGGGCTGTTGCCTGATACATGCAATTCGCGACCTATCTGAAATTAAGTATAATGTTATCCCCATTTTGTACAATTAGGTATAATAGTTATTGTGTTATCAACTAAATTATTTTATTGATCGGTCTTTGTTGTATCCACTCCTCTAAGATATGTCTGTTGGCACCGTTATATTCGGTGGTGTGGCATCGCCGATGCCTCCGGCTATGTAAAATATTTCTGCTAAAGCATTCATCGTGATCGCCCGATCGTACGTTCAACATTACGCGCCGTCCAACTTAGCGTGACACTTTGTATATTCCTTACAACATCGATGAAAAGATCACCATACAGTGGATATGTGTAAAAGTGTAATGGCCAAGTTCAACTATTGTGTGTAATCCGATATAACGATAGCTGGTCCAATAGAAGCTTCTGTTAGAAATAGTTTGATTTTGTAAGTTGTCTTGTGCTTAGAAAGCATAAGAAAACTCGTCATTAAACTGATAAAAATAAACTTTTGTGGTTTTTCTCTTTAGTGCAGTGTTTGCAGAGTTTAAAATTCAATTTTGCTCGCCAGATCGTTTGTGTCAGTATTCGCAAGATTTGAAAAGTTACTATTAATTAGGGAAATATTAGCGCTTTTATATTCAATTTTCCTCTCTTTTTAAAGTTAACTTTTTGTGATATAACGTATCAACCTTTAACTGTAGATATAATTATCCGTTTTTCTGCATGTAAACTATATGTCCAGATAATCTAATGGTCAAGGATTTAAACCACAGTGGGCTTAATATCGGATAAAGGTAACTTTACTTAATTGCCTTGGACAAATTAACCATGATCAGATCTGACTACAAGGTGATTATTGTAAACTAGTTATTGCTCTCGGCTTCGCTTGCGTTAATGTAGTTTTGAGTTATCCTTCGTGAACAGTGTATTTTCTTTTTTTTTTTTTTATATATATCATAGGAGGCAAATGGACATGTGGGTCACCTGATGTTAAGTGATCACCACCGTCCATAGACACTTGCAACAGCAGGGGAGTCGCAAGCGCGTTGCCAACCTGTCTTGGGGGAGAGGAGGAGTAAGGGAAGGGGGAAGGGGAGGGGAGATGGGACCTCCGGCGCTCTCACTGACCGAACGAAACGCAACAATGCAAACAAGCACTGTTACTTCACGTCGGTTTTCTGTGAGAGGGTGGTACTAACCCGGTCGAGCCGACCCATTCATGCTGAAACCATTAATAGCTTCAGCGTAACTCTACCACCTAAAAAAAATTAAAAATAAAAAGTACTCTATGTCCTTTCCCATATATTTGACATGTACGCATAATTTCATGATAATTGATTGATTAGTTAAGGCGTGAATACAAAACAAACATATTCACATTAATTAATTCAGGCCTTACTCGTTTTGTTAAGAAACTGGCATATAATTAGTACCGAGCAAAAATTCAATGAGAAATAAAATGTATTAATTATATTTTTCTCCTAAATCAAATTTTATCATGGTCAAATTACTCCCACGAGATCGTCTGAGAAAAATTAAATACATCTTCACTTTTTTTAAACTGTGGCGACCCCTTCGGCCTAATTAATCCTTAATGTATTCGCATAGATTTCTTAGTTGTTCTTCATCCACCTTTTTTTTATCGAACTGACTACGCTATTGACCTAGCAAGTTCTTAACAGCTTCACCGGACTACTAAGGCGAGCGCTTAAGGCTCTCAGCCGATTTTATTTTGACAACTGGCTCAAGGGTGTGCGGCACACCTCGGCTTGGGCTGTTGCCTGATACATGCAATTCGCGACCTATCTGAGCTAAGCTAAGCTAACTATTCATACATATATGAGTTGTTGAAACATATATGTGTACCAAGCATACGTACCTCAACAACTCTTATATACATTTCGTATCGTATCTTCATCCAGCATTTATATTTGACCTTATAAAAGATTTTTTTAAACCAAAAATGTGTTTCAAATGGTGGAGAAGCCAAAAAAACACTGCAAGCGTTCACACTTCGCGTCGCCCAAATCGCTACTAAACGCGACAAAAAATACATGAAGATTTAATGGAAGAGCGGAAACTACAAATTTGTGAACACAAGAAACAAATTAGTAATTAAAGTAAGCGATCGTCTTTTACCGAAGTGGAAACATCCGGCCCTTGGACATTAAATCGTTGAAATGTGTTGTGTTGAATTCGATTTTTTTTTAAATATTTGACAACATAAATTGAGTCACAAGTTATCAAATGATATATATCGTTTAATGGGTATTTTAGTCATGATTAATAAGAATTTACTATTGTTTTTTTTTCTTGTTTCGTATAGTTGAACGCAATCGTATGTGACCTGGATTGTGATATTAGCTAGGTAAAAGCTAGAAAATTTTGTGAACTTCCAAAAACACCAGCTTGTAAGTCCGTTAGCTCTTCCTTAATTGAGAGCTCAAATTTATTTTCTGATTTAAACCCAGCTGTTAAAAAACGGTTTAATAGTGCTAAACCCCAACTATCTTCACTTTGAATTACTTAAAGCAATATAATCTGAATTTTATATTACCTTCATGTTTTCATACTTTGCTGTTGTTGCAAATCTGTAGGTACTCTTATAAAAATGACACGTGTCTTTAAAGGGGACAAGAAAGCGTGACTTATAAATAACTATTATATTATATTTAGCATTTAATTTTGGTGTAAACTCTGTAAAAATATAACATATTAACAACGCAAAAACGTAATAGTATTTTAATGAGACCCACTCTTCATCCGTAATACGAATACCGTCGCGTACTGATTTATGCGTCCGCATCATTTGCATCGTATTATCTGTTCACACGACTGTTTTTCGATATTGTTATTTATTGCTTTAACATTTTTTATTGTCATAGTAAAAAGGTTACATTAAAAAAGGTTGGTTCAAAATCACATATGAATCTGGTTTGTTTCAGATTTTTTCTCAAGTTCTTCCTCAAATGCAACCAGAACTGTTTGAAAAATGCTGGCAACCCACGAGATATGAGAAGGTTTCAAGTAAGTTGTATTTTTAATATGTTACGTGTATCTATAATTGGTAAATATGTTTTCCCTGGTCTGTCTACGTCAATTTGATGCCCGCAAGTTTGAACTCCGGCATCTACTAGAGAATTTTGCGGAATTCGCGTAGATTTTTTTTTTATTGGTAACACTACCGGCTGATGGCGAAGGAAAACGTCGTGAGGAAACCTAAAACTGAGAAATGTTCATATGGTGAGCATTTGGGAAAATATGGCACTGTGGGTTATTACTCTGAACTTGAAATCGCCAATACGTCGTAGTCCGGTGAAGTCGTTAAGACCTTGCTAGGTCAATAGCGTAATCAATTTGAGAAAATAAAAGGCAATACGTCGTGGGTTGACGTGGTGATTATGTCCGTGCCTTCTTTCGGACCTTGTAGGAAGAGGCCTGTGGCCCTGGGACTTTTACAGGCGGACGTGATGTGTAATAATAATTATAAAATAATAATTGTTTTTTGAAAATAATAAACATCATAAAACACATTTTACGTTAATTAAGATTAAAAATCATGAGATTGATTAACATATTAATATTTTTTATTCCTTGTAACTTATAAAAATGTTAAGTCTAAGGTAGGGTTATGTATTCACGGCTGTTGATCGTCTTGAGTATTTCACGTGCCTCCAAGTTACTAGCTACAGGAACGAAATTAATTACTTACCAGACGCTATATTTTTGGAATCAAATATATTATTTTTAGCCTGTATAAACATTTCTGTACCTAATTGACGATAAACTGAATTATATTTATATTGTCTATATTTCAAATTGTAAATAAGTAAATATTCTTCAAATAACGACTTTTAATGTGTATTCATATATTATGTTAAAGTAAAAATGTTTGTCTAATTTGTCTTACATGTGCTATCACTTAAATAAAATGTATTTATCATTATCATTATTATTTATTTATTACATAGTATAAAACAAAGTCTCCAACCGCGTCTGTCTGTCTGTCTGTTCGCGATAAACTCAAAAACTACTGAACGGATTTTCTTACCAGTAGATAACGTGATTCATGAGGAAGGTTTTGGTATATAATTTGTCAAGGATATTTTTATAATCAGGGCGATACAACGTCTGCCGGGCCCGCTAGTTATATGTAAATCCCACTTTAGTTTCGTTTCACTTAAAATTAATTTGATTTTAAAAAGTATAAAGCATAGAGTTTTATTTTCAATATTTAATATATAAGGTAAATGCTAACTAATAATATAAATGCTAATGTAAGTTTGTTTGTTAGGTTTTCACGTCTAACTTCTCAACCAGTCATTATATGATTTTGAATACTTACACTCGGTTAGGGGTACAAAAGGACATAGAGTACATTTCATCCAGAAGAAAGTACCTACAGGTCATATCACACAGGTGGCATTCATATTAACGCCAAAGAAGCCGTGACCTAATGTTAGTAAATAATTGTAAAGCTAAGACTGGATCATTAACTAATTTTATACTTATTAAAGATTTATCATATTCTGTATGGGAAAGGAAAATCATTCTAAACCACACGACATGTCTACTTATAAAAAGTAATCCGTAAATTAGTTTCGACTTCAAGGTTTAACAAATACCGCATTTAACGGTACTTACGACATACGCAACACTTACCAAGACGCTTGTTATAGACGAGGATTCTAGAGCCCAGGTTTTATCTAAAATGACCTAATTTATTTTATTTTATGGAATATACTTGAACTAGATATTTTTCTGATAAAAGTAAAATCCTAAGATTTCACAAAGACAATTTTCGTTCGAGACAAGCGATTATTTCATATTAATAATCGTCATAAAATTTAATCACCTCTTAGTTCACTTGTGGTCGTTTGATAGCTGTTTCTAGACATATATGTGATCGTTTGTATGAAGCTATGTATATCTTTGGACTGTCTACGTCATTAAATTATTCAGTGTTCGTTCCCCAATGTTTCAAGGGTAGCAATATACAAAATTATAGATGTATGCGACAACCAGTGAGGACGAAATAATCTAAATAGTAAACGAATCCGAAACAATAAAGTGAATGTAATTGGATTGATCGCCAGTTATGTTTATAAAGAATTAGCTTTTATCTGCGGCTTCGCTATTCAATTCTATATCGTAGATTCAAACTATTCTTTAGAAGCAGTACTTTTTTCTAGATGGAAGGTACCCTATATCTTTTTGTGTATTGTAATTTCATGATGATCTATTGAGTAGTGAACGTATAACAAACTCACGTTTATAATATTTATTTATTTATTGATTTGGAGGAGTTACTTAATTAAGATACTTATAATATGCATGTCCTTCACAATAAAATTATGTATTTAAAGGATACAATGGATAACACTTACTTTATAGATATAAATTGGACCTATTTTTACATCTCATTCATACCTTTAGCCTTTAATCACAATAAGACCAGATGTGAAATTATCATATAGCCTAAGATGGTAAACTAAAGTAGCTAAATCTAAAAGAGGACTAGCTGACAAGTGTAACTGCCGGAATACACCTATACGTAGTCGGTGAGAGGTTTTCAACTTCAAAATGGTAGATAGCCAGATTGATGTTAGAAAAAAGTCTACCACCACAATATGTAATATAATTTAATCGCGATGTTTTCCTTCACGGAAAACTCCGAATCTTTGCAGGATTCAAACCTAAGTTAACATCTTGTAGTGTTCGAACATGCTAACCCTGTACTTACAGTCTTATTATATATATATATATTAACTTATCGAATATTTCTCATAATTATATTTGCACTGTATAAAATAACGTATATGTTATATGGAATTATCGTTAGGGAATACCTTGATGGTTGAAAAACAGAGGTACATTCTTATATGTTCTCAAATTACACTATATCTTACTATCGCCTTGTGGTCACGAACCTACAGTAATAAAGTCCCCTGTACAAAGAACTCATCGAATGAATGTCAAACTGTGAATCGACCACACACACACACACAAAGACGTATGCACATATTGCATTTCCTTGCATACCTATTGGAAGGTTCGTCCATTTCGACAAGTCCCGAGACATCGGCTCCACCTCCCGAGGGACTCTCCCTTTCATTTCCCTTTATGTCAGTGTGTGTTGGAATGTTTGTTAGTGTCGTATGTGAATGTTGATCGTTTTCAGTAGGTTATTTTTAGCTTTTCTAACATTAGATGTACCGACACATAGCATATTGCAGATAAAATGTGTACCTACGGCATATTATATAATACTGTAATCACAGTATACCAGAGCGTACGATTGATAAAGTTGCTATAAAAACCTAAATGTCTTTAAAATGTTAATAGTTTCATTTTCTGCAAAGTAGCTATTAAATTATTTGTATTTTTGGTTAGATTTTTTAATTTCATTCATCCATGTAGCCTAAAAAACGTCTACTGTTGGACGTAGCCCCTACAATTTACTATAACGAACAGACTTCAGCTGGTAGCTCTCAAAACTTTCACCTGGTCTTCGCTTTACTCCGCGGCAGGACGGCCCATACTAAATCTTTCGATGTTGACTCCTCGAAAATATTTCGGCTCCAGCGGCAATACTTTCTACAAAACTTTCTAAATGGTTTTAAATAATTGTGTCGTTACATTTCAAAATGAACTAAATCCAATTTCAATTTTGACATCTGTGATACAGTTGAACACTAGTAGAGATGTCAACGTATTCTTTTTTCTCGAACTGACTACGCTATTGACCTAGCAAGGTCTTAACAGCTTCACCGGACTACTAAGGCGAGCGCTTAAGGCACTCAGCCGATTTTGTTTGGGCAGATGTCAACGATAATTACCATTGGTAGGACGATAAACTAGTGTACTTAATACAGAGGTTACTCAATTAAATTCAGTGTCATAGATTAAGTATCTACCTGTGTCATATGTTTTATTTCAATAAATGTTATTATTATTAATCGTTCACAAAACATGTTTAATTTCTTAAGACTCCCGGTTTTTATACACCGAGAATGAAGTTCAAATTTTGCCGTCCATAAGATTTATATATTTTTTCTTTATGATATTCAAATTTTAGATGTACATAATTTGAAGATCTTGAAAAATAACATACAAGGAACGACTCTATTATTAAGATGTAATGTAATAAAACAGTTGTATATGACTTTAACCTTATTCTATGGGTTTATATTATTAAAAAATGTTGTAGAAAATCTAAGTGTTAAGATTTGTTACACGTTCTTATCATTGTGGTTCTGTTACAGGTAGTCATATCGACCCAGGTGATGGTAGATGGCCCTCTGTTGGCGATATCGGATAACATGTTCGTCCATAACAACAGTAAACACGGACGGCGAGCGAAACGGCTTGACCCAACTGAAGGTACTGACGCCGCGCCTGAAACTGCTTGTACGTTTTTGTTTTATTTTTTTGTTTCTTTTTTATAATTTTGATGTTTCGACTTATCAACGAGTTAAAAGGCCTTTTTATATCCTCTGGAGTAGTTCTCAAGATTTTTATATATTTCGTACATAGGTGATGCTTAAATTCCCATTTGGGACGTTATGCCACTCTACTATCATCTAGACTCGCCCTGCATAAATTCATACGTAAATTCCTATTTTATGTTCTGTAAGTTGACATTTTTGTTGTGAAATATATTATAGCGCGGTCGAGAGTTAATCGATTACACCGTGACAGCATAGTTAAATCCGTTTTAACGCCATCTATCGATTCATTCTTTATAATATAATGTTTCTGAAATGTTTGATATTTTTTGTTTATCCGCAAATTTGTTTCTTACGCCGTCTACATTTACAGTCTTTTATATTTTTTCTTTTTAGTAATTCTAAGGGGAATTCGCCTCTCCAAATATAGCGTTTCGTCTATTATGTAATCAATTATCTAACATGTGATTCGAGAAGTAGGGTGGAACAGTCACCTACTATGTACTTAGAAAGTTTATTAATTTAAGCATGTGTTATTAGTTTTTTTTGTCATTGATTTAAGAGTGTCTAGAAATAACAATCAAGTTGTATGTATTTTACATCCAAGGAATCCGTTGAAAGCCCCTCTTTTACTAGCAAAGCAAAAGACATCAAAATTAATTGATGCAAAATCATATTCTTTTTACATATGATGTAAAATATTGCATATTATATTTATTATTTAAATTCAGTAGTGTTACGTGTTAAACTAGCTGCTGAATTTGGCAGTCAATTGACTCTAAAAATGTGCAAAACTCATAATATAACTGTTTTAAGATGTCATTTGTATTCAAAGAATCACTGTAGACATTTCGCAAAGAACTTCAGGCAGGGGTGAGATGGTTAGAGGGGGGTGGGGGTGTTGAAGCGAGCATGAACCGAATAGGGATAATTTACCGAGAAATTATACCATGTAAAACTTAGGCATGATATTGCGATATTATATTATTATTTACTTATTAATGTGCACTACGAAATTGTTTACTTTATACTTTAAAACTTTGAATATTACATTTTTTATCAAACAACTAACTAAGCACACGGTGCCGCTCGCGTGACTTACAAAAATAATTGCTAAGGGACTTTGTATAAAGCTGTTTAAATATTACCTACATAGTTTATTTTGCGTTGAAATAGGATATAATTTATTAACGGACTGTTATGGTGATTAAAAGATTTACTATTAAAATTGTCCTTTTAAGAATTAAATTTGATTTTATGGTACTGCTGATGATTTTTATATTTTCGATTTTAAACAACCACCTATCTCATTATATCGGTTAATTTTTTTAAAAAGTAAATATTAGCAACAAATAGAAGTGAAAGTCATTTGATGTTGATTTATGTAAACTTGTTAACCTTATGTGAGATATAATTACCTAAAATAATAAAAATATGTACTTTATGCTGGATGGTTTAAGCTTATGAATATTTTTATTAATCACTCGTAAATCGACATTTACTGGTAGCCGCGTGTAAAATAAGGAAATTCAAGTATTGTATAGCCTAAATATTCGTAAGAAAATAGAACAGTACAATGAAAACTAGCTGTCGATCATCGTTATTGTAAATATCTAATAACAATTTATTACAAATTTGTTTTACTTGGAAAATCTTAATATATTACTATTTAGTTTAAATTAAAAAACAGTTTTAACTCACATATCGTTTTATTTACAAAATGTTCGCTCTGTTTAACTGTAAATATTTGTTTTATGTACTAGAAGTTTACGTTATTATATCAAATTTTTATTAGTACTGCCTTTAGGGGTACTTTAATATTAAGCAAATTAAAAAAGAACCACCGATATAATCTGCTTTCGTCCCCTTAAATTCACTTTCTCTTCTCTTTATTACAACGCCGTTTTGTTCGCAAGATTTGAGATTCCCCCTGTTCTGTCTTCCGACGCATATCCCCCTCACTATAACCTTCTTGCATCAGCTATAATACTTTCATAACGTTATAACTCCCGTGAAATTCCAATACCATATCAACTTTACTACTAACTATTAAAATTCATTTTCACTTAACAATAAATAAATTCTTCGTAACTTACATTTCCAGTGATGTCTCCCGCAACTTTTACGGCTTGCAATTGTCCTTTTTCCGAAACGCTTCAAGACAAATGTTTAAGAAGGACGAAACGAGTTTTAGCGGTTTGGTGTTTATTCAACTTTTAAGTTGTTTGGGCATACAATTGAACCCTTAGTACGTGAGACAATTTTTCACGAACTATCCCCGTTTACGATTTCAAATGCTTGTTATTATAATACTAGTGGAATTATTTTAGTTATATTCTATTTTGTTGTCATACAATCAGCCACAGTGTCGATATAAATGTATGAAGATATATAATAACTTCGTAGGCACATTAGTAAGGCATGACGTAAAAACTTATAAGAAACTAATTCTTGTTCAATTCTATACTTCTTCTTCTATGAGAAAGTTAGCTTTTGTGTGTCATTTTCATATCTCTTTTACTAGTGATAATGGTTAATTCCTATCAAATCAAATTGTGATTTAAATGTCTCAATAAAATATATATTTCACAAACAATAAACTAAGAATAACTCAGTAATTACCCAATGATATTCAATATATGATGACAATTAAAAAAAAATGTTTAATAGTATTTATTCGATTTTAAGTAAAACTATGTAATTAAAACGGGATAAGTTATCAAACTAATTTTAGTTTTTTTATCAGCCGGTCTATATCCACCGTTGCCCGTAGCAACGCCGTGCATCAAGGCGATATCACCAAGCGAAGGCTGGACGTCGGGCGGATCGACTGTGATCATTGTCGGAGACAATTTCTTCGACGGGCTCCAAGTCGTCTTCGGTACTATGCTGGTTTGGAGTGAGGTCTGTACAAAATTCTTTTATTTTAATACGAAAGTACATAACATACATCAATAGTGTAGGTTATTGTAGTTTCAATAGCTTAATAATTACAGCAAAATACCTGAATCGAGCTTGTTAATATAGATATAACCTATTTCTTGGGAACAATGCTTTTTTTGTACAAAAAGTACTCCATGTTTTTTTAATCTAACCTTGTAAATGTGTATGCAAAAAATTATGATGGTAGGGTAATAACTAGGGAAATAACTAAAATAAAAAAAGGAGAAGCAGTCATAAGGACTGCCGACAGAAGTGAAAACTCAAAAGAATGAGTCGTGTTCTCTTTTGAATTTTCATATTAATTATAGCGTGAATGAAATTATTAACATTAGTGTAGTTTTCATATCTATTGGCAATTGCCAATAATTATGTACATTTTTATAAAGTCCTAACCTATCAAACGTATGATGAGCTCAAAATATTTACACTACCTGTACCCAGGTAACACGTAATGCGGTCATACTGACGTAGCATGTCATTACGCGAAATTGCAAATTTATCTTCTGCCAAAAATTCCGCTCCATGCGGCTAAAGAAGTTTTCTCTTCCAAAACAAACTCACATTCGCATTTATATTAGTTAAAGTTAGGATATTGTAAAAAACCCAATTGAAGTTTAGATATTATTGAAGAATCTTCAATGAAGATACATAAAGCTAAATTGGTAAAAATTAAATATTATTGTTCGCAGTTAATAACATCTCATGCAATAAGAGTTCAAACGCCACCAAGACATATACCAGGTGTGGTGGAAGTAACACTATCGTATAAGAGCAAGCAGTTTTGTAAAGGTGCGCCGGGGAGATTCGTTTATGTTTGTGAGTATTACATATTTTATGCGTAACTAGCGGTCCCGGCAGATGTTGTCCCGCCTTATAATAAAAAAATCCTTGACAAATGATATACGAAAACGTTCCTCATGAATCACTTTATCCACTGGTGAAAACCGCTTGAAAATTCGTTCAGTAGTTTTTGAGTTTATCGCGAACAAACAGACAGACGCGGTAGGTGACTTTGTTTTATATTATGTAATTATGCGTGATATAATCGACATATAACATTTTGAAATATAAAAAAGTAGGCCCATTATTTGGAAGTAAGACCGAAAAATGGATTCTGTTTTATAGATTCACTTGAAATTCGAAGTTACATCTTTGTTGCTAACAAGCAATCCTTAGGAATTTTTTGTAATTTATTTTATATACATACCAAGTCATAGTTTGAACATTTGGCAGTCATAGCGACACTGAAATACAAAAATATATGTATTCATTTTTAAACCAATAGGACAATTCTATATTTTTATATCCCTTTTTCCAGATTATTACTGTCATTGTTGAGGAGGTAATAATATTAGA
Organism: Antheraea yamamai; assembly: GCA_036509395.1. Classification (NCBI taxonomy): domain Eukaryota; kingdom Metazoa; phylum Arthropoda; class Insecta; order Lepidoptera; family Saturniidae; genus Antheraea; species Antheraea yamamai. Next base: position 13,766,881 of record AP028446.1, read on the forward strand.
AGTGTCTTGCGATAATTTCAATGACCTAAGTAGATAAATGCCTACTTGTTACATCTTCTCAGGTAGTTTTTGTGGCATCTTAGAATTCATGCCGCGTGGTATTATTTTCCATCCACTTCCCTTATGCACGTAACTATATTACGAAAAATGTCACCAATATTACAAAATATAGTCAAGTAACACAAGATTATGAATAAAATATAAAAACCACTACATGATTGACTTAGATCCTGATAATAACTCGACAATTCTAATCAGTAAGCTGGTCTAGTAGTTATAAAAAAAAACTTCTATTTTTATAAATTAATAATTTATTTAATTTCTATGTGACATAGAATCGCGTATATTCATATTTTTAGTACAAATAACCTAAAATGTAATCAAAAGGAATCTAAATATATAATTAAAAAAAAATAATGAATAACCTAAATCTTTTTCTGAATAACAATATAAGTATCTCATTATTTATCAAAATTCTTCCTGAAATTAAAATGGTATTAGGGATCTGCGCAATTTCTTTTACCATCCATCAATTAGGGTACCATTCGTTAGTGGGAGCAACCTAATGATTGATTTTGTTTTTGTGTTGTTCGCATAGCAGCGCTGAACGAACCGACGATAGATTACGGGTTTCAGAGGCTACAGAAACTTATACCGAGACATCCCGGTGATCCGGAAAAATTACCGAAGGTGAGTCGAGCTATGCCTCTTACAAAATATTGTAATGGTTTTATGAGGAGGAAGCAAACACACTGAACCAAATTAACTGCGTTTTTATAGATCTTTTTATACTTTTTTATGCTTTTACCGTAATCTCATGTGATGTTAAATGAATTTTTAAATAACGGTGTATTTCAGGTGAGTCGAGTTACGTCTCTTACAAAATATTGTAATTGTTTCATAACGAGCAAAGATATTTAACCAAATAAACCGCGTTATATAGGTTTGTTTTTTACTTCACATAGATTTAAAATTTTACCACAATCTCACCTGATTCTAAAGGGCTATGTGGTTTAAAATGATAAACGTAATAAATCAAGAGAGGCTCTCACTTTTAAATAACGATGTGGTCAAGGTGAGTCGAGTTGCGTGTCTTACAAAATATTGTAATTGTTTCGTAACGAGCAAAGATATTTAACCAAATAAACAGCGTTTTATAGGTTTGTTCTTTACTTTACATACATTTAAGCTTTTACCACAATCTCACCAGATTCTAAAGGGCTATGTGGTCAAAAATAATAAACATATTAAGCCAAGAGAGGCTCTGAAGTGTAGTTGTTGGAACATACTTATAGGTGCTTGGTGACAGAATTTCAACTTGATGGTTGTAGCTAGGCAGGTAGAATTAGATAAAGTCTTACCACAATGCTATGGGTCTATCACGACGTTTCCCTTTACCAAAAGATCCGCCTCATTTGCTAGGATTCGAATCCAGTTCAATCGATGTGGTATTCAAATGCTTAAACTACTGAACCATCGTCGCTATATTTTATTTACTCTTTTATTGCACAGTCCATGGAATGTTTTTTGTTTACGTAAATTACTAAGAGATATCTGCATATGGACATATTAAACTAAAGTCAAAAATGATTTGTCCAATAAACCTTGGATATGTTATTCGTACGAGATTGTTTTTATGTCATTGTTAATTGTGGTATATTTCCTTTTTTAATAGGAAATAATTCTGAAACGAGCAGCGGATCTAGCAGAAGCCTTGTATTCTATGCCAAGAAACAATCAGCTCGGTTTAGGCACACCCCGGTCCCCTCCCGCCAGCATGCCTTTCAATTCCTACACTGGTCAGTTGGCCGTCAGTGTTCAGGACACTGCCGCATCGCAGTGGACTGAAGGTAAGCAACTAAAACATAATAATAGGGTACATTTCTATTACGTCTAGATATAATCCAACCAGTTTATGTTAAATCTATTGCCACCATAAATTTAAATAGGTATTTATAATACCCTTAACTTTATTCTGTACTAGCGGGCGCGGCGGACGTTATCTTACCTTGATAATTAAAAAAAATAGATAATTTATATACCTAAACCTTCCTCGTGAATCACTCTATCTACTGGTGATAACCGCATGAAAATCCGTTCAGTAGTTTTTGAGTTTATCATGAACAGACAGACCCGGCAGAGGACTTTATTTTATACTATATAATAATGATTATGATTATGCGCATATTAAAACTTTAGCGAAATATGTCAATAAAAAGTATATTGTGATAAATGTATATGTTTGAATTACAGCTATATATACGCTTTTAGGAATATATCCAAATATTATGAGCTATAACAATACTTCGTCGACGTTGTTTACTATTTTAACAAAATTTTTAATACACATAAGAAAAGACACAAAATTAATAAAAGAAAAATATATTTTCATTACAAAAATTCTCTTTATTATTTCGTAGTGCTTATAATAATCGTATTTTTTTTATAATTTTAATAACGTAATATTAGATGAAGATTGTGTAATATTTTTTTAGATAAGAACGAAGTGTCTGCGATGTAAAAAATTGATCAAAATCAATCCAGTATTTTTTTCTGTGATGCGCACACAACTTCAGAACTTTATCACTTTATTTAATTGTATGTATATAGAAGATTAGTGATTATAAGGTCTATTTTATGTTTTCATCAAATTCTGAATTTCAACCAAATGATATAATTTCGATATGAAGAAATTCGACCTTTGTACATATTTTTAACGTTAAGTTTTAAATAAAACAGAGTCCTAACGATAATTTGGTGTTGACCCCAGGCTTTTTCTTTTAGAAGAATACGCGCGCAGCGGCGGTTCTGTATCGCCGCGGTATTGTTCCGCGGCGTCGACCCCGCACGGCGCGCCCGCCGCCTACCCGCACCCGCAGCACTACCCCGCGCCACCCACCTCACTGTTCAACACTACCTCGCGTGAGTATACTCCTTACACTTCCGAATCACTATCACCTGGAACTAGCTCAGACATCCGTCAACGCTAATCAACGAACAAGTGAGTACTTTACTATTTAAAGCAATGGCATTATAACTAACTAGCGACCAGTCCCAGCTTCGCACTGGTACAATGTAGATAACAATTTTAATGAAATACTGTTAAGGACAGTTTTGATCTACATGACTTGTGCAACGTATGTAATGTATTTATTTGGATAAGGAATAATACTGTATTATATAAAATAGTTTGGTAAATAACACATAATTAATTTTGTAAAAAGATAAAAATGGTTACTGTGGATTGTCCTTTAGAGATAAATATATACCGTCTAGGACTTTTTTGGCGATCTTTTTAAGATATATAATTCTTTGGTACATTAATTTGATCTATCTCGTAAGGTTTAGCCAGCGTTTGCGATTTAAGCGAACAAAAATATATATGTTACGACATCATATTACAACTCTTTGGATTTTTCGGCTTTTCTCTACTATAATACATATATTATATATATAAAACTTTCTCTTGAATCACTCTACCTATTGCAGAAAACTGTATTAAAATCCATTGAATAGCTTAAAATATCTAAGGGAACAGACAGCGGAAGCGACTTCATTTTATACTATGTAAAGAAGATAAGTTGCCTACATGATATTTTGCCAAACAAATGGCACGATAACGCACACATACGTAATGTAATATTGTGACGCCACACTGTCTTAGATAAAATGTCGAAGTAAGATGGCATTTTCTCAATATCGGTGGTGAAAATAAATAGATATATGTTGCTTAGATTGAAGAGGCAGCGGCCAAATATAAGCAAACTAACCAAGTTTTAACAAGCCGTTGTCGAAGCGCTTATGACATATCTACAGCTTTTTAGTTATAATTACATTGATTTAGAGTAACTTAAGTTTAATGCTACCAACGTTGACCAACTGTAGATCAGTTCATCATTACCACAGGTAAGTTTTTTTTAATTATAAAATAAATATACAACAACTGATTATATTCTACAATACTACATAATATTATAACGAGATTATAGATGTCTTGAATAGTAAAACACTTACAAAACGCACGCTTCATGTAGTAAAGATATAATATTTAGTAGTTATACGCATTCTTTTTATTTCATTTATAAAACCAACGGTAAAAAATGCATATACTAATAATTTTTTCTTGAAAATACCTGGAAATGTAATAAAATACCTATACTATAAAAGTCGACATTTCGAATACGGTTTTATTCCAAGAAGTGTACGAAGTCCAATAAATGAACGACAAATAATTAATTCATGTAACGTACAAGAAAATCTCACCTATCCAAATTTGTACCTATGATGCTTCTGTCAGTATCAGTAGAGAACTTATTCGATATACATTCCGATTCCGCTTATATCAACGGATTTTTCGGAATTCTTTTAGATCTGCAACTATCAATATACTTATAAATAATAGGCTAAATTTGATAAACATCGTGATGAAATTTGAATGCAGGAGTAATTTTCTCTGAAAATATAAAAAAACTGTCTCGACTATACAAACCGACAAACATAAACACAGTATTGGCTATCAAGTTTACATCTTCCACTAATTACATTACATTAATAAGCAAATATTATCTATACCTTTATATTATTTGATAATTTTCTGACGTATTTCAAATCAATTCAACTACCAGTTACTTTGGGTATTCGACACTGATACACACATTTTATATCTACTTCTTTATTTGAGCTTTCGTAGGCTTTCCTATCTATACGTGCATATAATAATAACCATAATTATTATTTAGTCGGTACCACTAGACCATTCTCTTACTTCAAGAGTAATGAGGTTTAATTACCTTTAATCTCGGAAAAACAATTCATATAAAATTTAAATTATTTCGTTATTTTAAATATGTGACAACGCAATCTATACTAATATATAAAGCTGAAAAGTTTGTTTGTTTGGTTGAACGCTGTGATCTCAGGAACTACCTGTCCGATTTGAGAAAATCCTTCGGTTTTAGATAGCTCATTTATCGAGGAAGGCTTTAGGCTATATATCATCACGCTAAGCCCAATAGGAGCGGAGCACCAATGAAGAATGTTTCAAAATTTTCTTTTTTCGTTTTGATTGCTTCGTGTTAGCGCTAGTATTATATACGTTGCCATGGTAACGTGGTAAGTTTCTATCGCAAACATTTTCAAAAATTATTTTGTGTTCCTATTCAAAAAGTTTATTCTATGTTTGTTTTGTTTCCAATTTTTTATTTGCATTCTATTATGTATTATAAAAATAAAGTGTTTGTATGTAAAAATAAATAATAATTTTTTGGTGAATGTATATAACTACAAATAACAAAAAAAGGTTTTGATATTCGGTCGATATTTTTATATTATTATATTTTGTCTGTTTGTTTGTTTGTTAGTTCCGGGTAATCTCCTAAACGGCTGGACTTATTTTAACGGGAATTTTACGGGCAGATAGCCGAAACTATAGCGGTTGACATATTCTATTTTATGTGTCCGCGGCTTCGTCCGCATTGCTATTTCTAAAATGGTTGGACTGATTATCACGGGATATTCACTGGTAGATAGCAGACTTTATAAAAAGTAATTTTGGTTTTTTATTCGTCTTCGGCCGCAGTAGAATATCCGAAATGCTTGAACTGATTTTTACGGGACTTTCACTGGCAGATAACTAGCTAATGAGCTATTTTATTTTAAGCTAGCGGGCTCGGCAGACGTTGTCCCGCCCTGATAATAAAAGGAAAACCTTGACAAATTATACCTAAACCTTCCCCATGAACCGTTCTACCTATTGATGAAAACGGTATGAAAATCCGTTCTGTAGTTTTTGACTTCATCGCGAACAGATAAACAGATAGACCAAAGGACTTTGTTTTACACTATGAAGTGATGAAGTGTTGTTTCTGTGCCTGTGCCTGTGCATTCGTTCGTGTGAATTTAATAAAAATAGTTTGTTTACTGTAAACAAGCGCGTGAGACATGCGCTGTACTGGACTACAAGAATAAATGTATGTAATTTGAATTATATTATCATGTTGGTCAATTTGGCGGCCATTTTGTTTTATTTACCGCGTTTGCATCTACATAACTCAGTGATTATATACGTATAAGAATAATACAATTATATCGGCAATATGGGCATGTTACGTCTAGATAATAAACAATTTAACACATTGTTCGATAATGTATAGTTTAAAATTTTCATTACTTTCTTATATAGTGTTAATGAGCACTGAGAGTGGTACATAGTAGGTTAAAGTTCCAGGTATGTTCTGATGATAATCCCTTCATTCGATATCTATTGTATTCGTTTAATGTCACGTTCATGTTAAGTAGATGGCGTAATGTAAAATTGTAAGTAGGTGTGTACATTAGAATGCTTTTTAAAAACATTTGTCTATGCACATAGTTATTTAATACATTTAAAAAGGGGGAGGGGGGACAGCTAGTATCATATAAAGGTGCCTGTTAAACATCACATATAATATCTATTATTTTGTTATGTGTTTTTTTTTTAATTTGTAGCATTAGTACTGCTAAAGCGTTGTTTCTTATACGAGCGAATAATCTTGAAGTAGTAAAATTAATGGGAAATCAATATGAGAATTGAAAATTACAGTCTTCTCTTTGCAAAAAGGTCGTCTTTTAGCACAGCAAATAAACTAGTAAAACAATTTAAATTACATTTTTTTATCCATAAATAATATGTAAAAAAAAAAAGCTTTATACTCATTTTTAAGCATATTGGACACACAAAGGAGTATGAGATTTGACATAGTTAAAATTCATAAGAACAGAAAAAAGAATATAGAGAGTTAAATGTATGCACTCGTATAATATATCCTGTTACATTTTTTTTTTTTTTTTTTTTTTTTAGTCGGGGAAAAGAGAGTAAATAACCTGAAAGGAAAAAAAAAAAAAAACAAAAAAAAAAAGGAGCCAACCAAAAAAAAAACAATCACCGGCGGGTGGCGGCGTGCAGGCGGGGGGGAAAAGAAGCCAGGGGGGGGGGCCCCCCCCCTGGTGGTTGAAAAACAACCGGTGGAGGCCGGGGGCGGGAACAACCAAAAAAGCAACAATGGGGGGGGTTCTACTTGGGGGGGGGGGGGGGTGAATCGGGGGGGGAAACACCCCCCCCCCCCTAATTACATAAAATAAAATATTAATTGCTAATGTTCATACTGAATGTCAAATATATAACAGTCGAACACAATCTGTGATCAATCAATCGCTTTAAGTATAGATTATCACCAAAGAAGTCTTATATAACAGTAAATCGAAAATTAATGCATAATGACGTATTTGTGCACGTAACACAATATAACAAAATTCATATAAACTATATTTTGTGATTGTATACATAGACTCTTTGACAAACGACCCTCAATAACGTTCGAACATATAAAATTTATGAATCACGGTTGAATTTCGACCACTGGACGAATATCAGTATAAAACAAAACTGCCTAAAAATATTACATAATATAATACCAGTATTTCTAATAATATCCCAAATAAAATAACAACAAAAAAAAACAGAATCTCAATTCATATTTACATAGCTTTTTTCTCACGGCCTTAGTCGCTTTATTATAACCCCTGTTTTCTTTATCCCACCCAGTGTCTCTAGGACCATATCATCCGACCAACATGAATGGGTTATCATCTGACCATCACTATAACACGTATAACACGAAAGATAGCGGACATTACAGCGAAAGAAATGGGAATTCTAAAAGCTTGGCTGACTGTCCGGCAAACATTCATTCGAAATGCACCGGGAACGATATGAAAGGGCTACAGAATAAAGACGCCAAGTCGAGAAGTGCCTTTGCGGTCGTGAGGCAGAGTCCGCCGCGCGTTACCAATGTTCACCAACAGAATTGGCAACATCTAGCTGTTCAGTGTTAGTAGCGTTTTATTTTATTTATTTATTTATATTCGCACCCATTATACTTGTTTCGCTGATATTGTTATATTTGTTTTAATTAATTTTTAAACGCAATTTATATACATCATTTTCATGAACACTAATGATATTGAAATAAATTAAAAGATAAATGATGCCATAAAGATTTCTTGTATGTTATATTTACAAAAATACAATAAGATATCAATCACAATTTACATAGTAAATTACACTACATAGTGACTCGCTCCGACGCGGTAGTTTTTAGGAATAACTCACGGTTCGAAACTTTTTTTACTGAAATATTAAGCTTTTGGTGGTGGCGATGAATTCTTGGTGGCCGTTAATTCTTGTGCTATATTTTTACTTACCATTAGATGCGCTGAAGTACCAAGGCTTAATAAAAAACTGAATAAGATAATATGATTTTTGAAGTGAAAAGTTCTTTAGGTGCGTTGAGCACTTTTTAGGGTGAAAAAAAATGAAATGCGCTTCATCGTCACTGAATGCTTTCCATGAGCTATATGTATACTGTGTATATCTGTACATAGATATACCTCCGTCCGTGATTAGTATACCATTATACATAATATTTTAATTTATAAAATTTAAATAATTCACAGTATTATTAATGTAATAATTCAAAACAGAACACAGTTACTCTGTTGTATTAAGTTGTCACTTCTGTCGACAATCCTTATGACTGCCTTATTTTTTTGACGTGATAACGTGATTAATTGATAAACGCCGTCTACACGCATTGCAAAGCATGATTCATTGTCACGTTCTGCCTGAGCGGTCGGTGCAAGCTAGAGCGCAGAACAAGCGATAGAGAGCGATCGACCTAAGCGTTCGTTCGGCTTGTGACGCATCTATCTATATATAGAATAATTGAATTAAATTCATAAAACTATGCAATTTTTCATCAATGTTTTCTTATAATGTTATCTTGTAAAATTATCGTCCGTAAACCAACTTTACAGACAACCAATTTTTTTTAAAACTAATCAATGTGTATAATAAATTATTGTTTTGTCTCCAGGAATGGGCGGTCTCGTGTCATCTCCGTTCAGCGTGAACCCCTTCTCTTTGCCAACTTGCAGTGCCCAGCAGTATGCCCAGACGGTGCCGCTAGCGTCTAAGTAGCCAACGTTCTATGCGTCATGTTAGGCGTGAACGGATACTTTATTCATAGCACATTCATACTCAACTGATTCCGGAGAATATCAGCATATCTTTTCATTACCTTAACTTTAAGTAAGTTACCAAATATTAATCTCATCAGTAATGAAATTGCTTATTAATTATCGTGGTAAATAATTTTCGTATTTTACTAAAATTAATTTAATGAAAATCAGTGCATTAAGTATTTGTTTACAGGATTCTATATAGTTTATAAACGAAGGGCTGGTGTGGGTTTTATGTAAATAAATGTAATTAATATGTAAATAACTATATAAATAATTCAGAACAATTTATAGTTCGATTGCTAGAGTGAAAGTGTAGATTTTATATGTAAATTATAATCTGCCCAGGACGTGAAATTATGTAAAAATAAAAACAAAATGTTTTCCTTTCATGTATTCGTACATACGTCAGTTTTGTTCTTGTAAAATCTGTGATATATTTATTGTAAGTAAACATTGTAAATTTTATTATAATCGATTAGATATTGTAAATTTAAACTTTTGAAATTAACTTAGTAATTGTGTTGACACGCTTTGAAAGAAAATCATATCTCACATAAGATACAATTGACAAGTAATGCGAACAGTTTAATTTATATACCTACTCACGTTTTTAATTCACTTTACGTAAATATTATTTGTTTATCTGAAAATACAGCCTTTTATTCAAAGGCGCTAAAGACTTCATCAGGTTATTATTTCAATGTATATGTCGGTCATTTTGAAATTCACTATTTTTTTATTGTGTATTATCATCAGAACTGAACAGACGTGCAATATTGCAAAGTCGTAGGTCTGAAGGCATTGGTTCTAATTTAACTTGCAAAATTTGCCCTAAAGAAACTAACAAACAATGCAAACTAAATAAAAACTTATAAAAATCTACGTTTTATCAAAGCATCATTTGTAATATATATTACTTTAGTAAGATGTGTATATAATATTTTATATGGATATTATTGTATTACTTTAATATATTCCGAATACTTCATTCAGAACTTGTAATTGTTTCCCAGAAATCGATCATATCATGAAACTAAACATATCTTATAATACGAAATTCTGTAAGAAAACAACGAAAACATAACGATAACATGAAAAAATGTGAACGTATACGAATAACTCTGTTTCTTATTTCGAAATAAGTTGCGTTCTAACGTTATCCTACAAAATAATGGAATATATAGTTAAATAATATTATTTGACGCAAACTGTATCAAATAAGAAATGTAAATTGTAATCGTTTATGAAGAAAATATCACGAAATACTGAATTAAATTACTTGAATAACAATAAATCTTTGTTTTTATTTTGGAACCTATTATTTTGAACGTTTATGTGTACAATCGAAACATACCAACTTTCTTGCCAAGAACAATGCTCAATAGTGCTAGTTGTAATAATAATGCAACAAGATCCAATGACTTGCTCGATTAATATAAACCCTATTCTTATACTATTCTATAGTCGAAAATACAGTGGCGGGTTCAAATATTTGTTATTTAATATTGAGTATATAGATTCTAGTTTCCATCATAACACTAGTTGTGCTAGCGGCTCCGCACACGTTTACGGGGTAATTCATTTAATAGTTTTGATTAATATTTCATGATTTAATGAAGTAATAATATAAAAAAAAATATTCTCCTGGTACGCAACATTTCTTTGAAATCGTTCCGAGTATTAATAAGATTTTTTTTTTAAATTTTTTTAACAATCAGTTGTGGAACGACATAGTCTTCGTACGAAATTCAAGTCAGAATCAGTTAAGAATAAATTAAAATAAGTTTTTTAATCATGTATTTAACATGTTTAAAAGCATTAGTGACTATTATATAATTAATAACATATACTTTAATTGTCTATAATTTAATGAAAAATCAGTTAAGACCGTCTTTTGATGAAATCCAGACAGACAAACATATTTTTAATATCACATTCATGTACATCATTCCATATAACAGATTTCTATCTGAATATAATTACTTGTGCAGACAGATGTACCTATAGATACAGTTTAGATACCTATATTAAATAAAAACTTATGTTTTTTTATATGCTAGTTGTTTTCTTTTGCCGTATTTTCTAATACAGTAATAAACAAACAACCCACATTTACGTATTTAGATAATAATATGAATTCGTTGTTTCTTTATAAATCTCAATTTAGTAAACTGGACAGTCCCATCCATCATCCTCATATCACATATGAATCGAACAAAAACACACTTTTAAGCCATTGTAATTTCACACATGGTACCTTTTGCACCCCACTTGAAATATTATACTAACAATTTTAGTCCTCCTCTATGGGTAATATTTTCTATTGTTAGCTCTGACTAGATAATGCATGGGTTTATCGCTGCTTCTAATTGTACGACCAATGAACGGGGATCGTGTTGCTTTTTAGGATTAGCATAAGAATGGAGTATCGCCCTGTCTTTCGGAGATCTTTTTGTAAACTTAAATTAATTATGGTGATTTAATATTAGCCTGTTATTTAATAATGTTTAGCCGTTTTGTATACATTTTTACGATTTTGTATGAATTTTTTTATTGGCTACATACAAATTTACGACCGTAGAAGTACATTTGTATTATTGAAAATATTATTATTGAAAGTTTTTTGAAAGTACTTGAAAAGGCATTTTACTATTATACATTCTCTCAAATAACTTATACTTGTATATAATAACGAGTCCACATAAAATATTTTTAATACATTAGTGGATTAAGTAAGTTAGACGTTTCAACTAAATTGATATTCTATCTTGTATAAAGTTGCTCACACACAGACCACTTTCCCTAAGTTGATTAGACTACAATAATACAAATTGGCGATTAGCCGACTTCGTTTGTCGCCGTGCGCAACGCACGTGCGTCCCGTCTTCCGCACGCGTCGCGTCGGTCAGACTGTCGTAGTTGTTTATTACATATTTGGAGCAACCTTATATTACCTTTCATAAATGCCTAGTTTAGGAAATGTACTATCTATTGCCTCAGCTTCTAGACAGAGTGTCTCAGTAGGATGCTAAAACTCCGTATTTCTAATTTACTATGTATAAATACATATAAATATCTATTGTTTGTCCAGTATAATCTCCGAAATTCCTGAACCAATTTTAACTAGATTTTTACTGGCATTTCGAGAACGTTTCAGGCTATTAAATAGACTACATAGCATTATGCTTTTTCATAGGAGCAAATGAATATTAATAAAAATGTAACTAAAGTTCAATAAACGGGTTACGACTGTTAGCTAATAATGATAATATTACAAATGAAATATAAAAGAGGTTACATTTACTTTAAATAAGAATATTATTCGCAGGAAATAACAAACAGGACACCAGATAATCATGCATTGAAACATAAATAAAAGTGAAAATTATTCGATTATGGAATAATTACACTATTTTTTAAAACAGTATCATGTAATTAGAAAAATATATCGAAATCTGTAAACTTGGTATTTAATATGATATGAATTTAATGTATAGTATACAAATTCAGGTATCTAGTAATATTTACTGATTATCCATTTTTTTTTAATTCTTATAAAAACAATATATCCCTCTTCCAGTAGCTAAAGGTGTGGATGACATTACCACTGTCTAGAATTTGTGTGTCTTTTAAAATAAATAAGTTAAGTGAACAAATCGTCTGCTCCGTCAATCTGTCGCGTGGCGGTCGCAAGACACGTGCCGTCCGCGTGTCGATGTCGCGCATTACGAAATTAGCGTCCGGTGTGCATCGAGCTGAAATCGTATTAAGCGGGGGCGGGTCATGTTACCGATAGATAATATTTTGTGGAATATATTTTAAACAGTTTACCTATAAGCAGCAGATATGATTTAAGACGCGACACAGTTTATATCATAATGTTCATATATAAATGAGGTTTAATACGCGGTGCGGTAGCTGAAGGTGTAGAAGTACTACTGGAATAATTAATGTTTATATAGGTCTTTTTGCTTGCTTTTCTAATTTCTGACCTTCATTTTTTTAGTTGAATATTCATTTTTTAAAATATATTAATTGATATACAGGTTTTGAATTAGTTATGACTTTGAGTTATATGTATTTACTGTATATGAAAATTTACCCTTAGAAAATCAATAAGTGATACATACATACATACTTTAAAAAAATTGATTGAATATGTGTTAATGCTATAGTCATCTGAAAAAGTGAACGTAAAACGTATAAGAAAATCGAGTGGTGAGTGGGCTGAAAATTGGGATGAGGAGAATAGGGGGTGGTCGACAATAGGTGTACAGATAACTTTCCTTCCATAGTAGAGTCAATACCGACCCAAGGGAGTTTTACCCTCGGGGCTCGGTCGCTTGGGAAAACTAGACCCAACAATATAGAAAGAGAGATCCTTATGCGTATTGAGAGGGTGAAAAGAGTGCATCTCATTGTAGTTATGTATAAATAATATGGAGAGGAAAAATGCCGAGGAGTCACGCGGAGTGATATGTTGCGACTGTTAGCGGGAGAGGGATAGATGACATCAATTTGTCGTGTCGTGATGGGGTTTTATTTTGTTTTCCTCTTACGATTTCTTTTGGATTATTTTTAATGTTAAATCTATAAGTTGAATAGATAAATTTCACGCTTATATACATATATCTGTAAGGGTGACGTAGAAACTTAATATTAGGTACCTATTTAACATGTGTGTGAACTGTGAATATATGAATACACATTCATAAAACTTACCGCTAATTATTTTTAAAATTATTTGATAACTGTTGTAAAAAAAAAATCAAGGAACATTCAACTTTAAATTTAAAAAAAAACTTAAAACGGGCTGAAAAACAATATTTAACATAACAATACCGATTTTCAGATTATACATTAACCTTTAATATCGTATAATAAAGCACAAGGATTATATTTAATGATTCAAATAAAAAAAAAACAGTAACAGTTGTACAAGTACTCAATCTATATAATCATTACATAGCATAAAATAAAGTCACCCACCGCGTCTGTCTGTCTGTCTGTTCGCGATAAACTCAAAAACTACTTAACGGATTTTCATGCGGTTTTCACCAATGGATAAAGTAATTCATGAGGAACGTTTTGGTATATAATTTGTCAATGATATATTTTTAATCAGGGCGGGACAACGTCTGCCGGGCCCGCTAGTAATATATAAGAACTACGCAGATAAAATTGTGAATGCTAGCAAAAAAAAGTGAACCGTATTTAATAAGAAAGAATGTAATTTGATACATTCACCTGAGGCACATTTACAAGAGTAAATATTTTTCATAAATAAAACAAAAATAAATTAAATAATATGCAATAAAGATATGATTCTTACTTTGTACGTCAAATAAGAAATCGCGAAAGTTAGACTTGAAGTTCGTAGTATTATACAATAGTAAAACAGTTATAAAGCGATGTAGCACCATCGAACCGCGTCAACGAGCGGAGGCGTTAAGCGAAATTGAGCGAAAGCCGAGTTAAAGTATTAAAAGTTTTCAGTTTGCGATTTTGAGAGAAAAGCGAAACGACACCGCAAACGTTGAAGTGATGTACAACCACACGATGTTTCGTTTATCGATGAATGATTTATATTTTGTATACAAATACCTATATCAAGTTTTCAAATCGGCAAGTCACACAGTTTCCAGTATCTAGAAAGTAAGAAAATATAACAACATCATCTAAAGACGTCTACACCACAGATTGTATTCATAATTAATTAATATGGGAATAAAAGAAATCAGCTTCACTAAAAAAAATTGTATAGTTATTGTTGAAATTTTTATTAACATTAACTGTAACCACAATTCTAGTTTTATTGATATACCAATTGATCCTGTTGTAAACATTGTAAAAAAAAGTGTGTTTATACACAGTTCTGCTAGTATCACACTCATAGAATATCTTTCTATTCTTCAAAATTCAAACAACGTTCTAGAAAACGATTTGTGGCAACTCAAAATTCATATAACTTGTTACTGTTTGGATTCACTTCAATTGTATATAGTAATCAAACAAACGTAAAATGTCAATAATAATACAAAATATAGGGTCAAATAACAGCTATTTCCTACAAACTTTACAGTAAAAACTCCAAAAAATATATTCTATCGTCAATTTTATCTTATCATCAAATTCAATCATCGAACGCTAGTTACTTTAAAAATAAATTTCAACTATTAAACAACATTATATAAAGTATAATATAATGTAAATAGATAACGATATGCCTATCACAAAAAATACATCGAAATAAACAAACGTACAAGGACATCTCTACATTCTTGACACGGTGTAAGTTAATAATGCAATAGAATTACGAGGGAAAAACTGTTCAACTATACGGGAAGCTGGTCGCGGCTTAATTGTAGCACTTTGTTTGTCTGACTATTTGTCTGACGTTGGCATACCGACGTGTGACCCACTGCTTGTACGTACGTATTCGTAACAGACAGAATTAACAGAAAAGCTTTAAAAAGATCGAAGACGCATTAAATTATTTTTTTTAAGATAATGTGTGGACAGTCTGAATATAGTATATAGTGAGTAATATAATAAAATTACTGTTATAGAGAGACGAAGAATTTTTCTTTGAGTGCTAGAGCACAGTGTCACAGTATAAATATAAGAGGCAGTACAGAAACTACCAACAAATGCTCATACCGGCACACTCACACAAACATGCGCATCGACGTGAGCCCTAATGGGTTCTCGCGGTGTTATCCAGAGAGTACCCTTTAAAACTTCTCGTCAACGCGCATATTTGTGTGAGTGTGCCGTTTTCGAGCGTTTGTAGGTAGTTTCCGTACTGTCTCTTATATCTATACTGTAACACTGTTGTACGGCGTGTTACAGGTAATTTTTGAAATCGCATTGAAAAAGTATCGCAATAACCTGCGGTAGAATTTTTACCAGCTTTATAATGCATATTACAACCTTCGTAGAAGAAGCATTACAAAATTAAAATAAGAATTTATATTTATAAAATAAATACCTAAATAGTATTGGAGCACATTGATCAACAGTACCAGTCAAGAGTTTTTCTTAATAAAACATGTAAGTATATAATTTTTTGGTCACTATAAAATTACTTTAGAAAGTCTTGACAATTTGATACGAAATATTGGTCATGAAATATACACCACCTTTTTGTTATCGGAAACGCGTAGGTAGTGATGACATTTCGTCACTGTAGTTCGAGCATTACTGTAGCAGTTAGCGGATTTTTTCCCGCAGTCTGCGACGTTTCATATGAAGCATAGGATCCAAAAATTTCATGCGACTACGCATCTTGACAAGCCTGTAGTAATCTGCAGAAATTAAGTTGGGTGCGTATTATTCGCAAAGAGCACGCTTCTAAATCTATACTAATATTATAAAGAGGTAAAGTTTCTCTCTCTCTCAGGAACTATTGATCCGATTTGAATAATTCTTTCAGTGTTATATAGCTCATTCATCGAGAATGGTTATAGGCTATATATCATCACGCTAATGCCAATAGGAACGGAGCACAGATGAAAAATGTTTCAAAATCGAGATCTTTTTTCTTTTTGAGAGCTTCTGCTGCGTGTCAGCGTTAGCCCAGAGTAGTAACTATTACTACGCGAACGAAATCGCGGGCAGGGGTTAGTAATTTAATAAACCGCAGATGTTGGGGAAAATAATCGTACGTAATGTGCACTATTTTTTTAAGAGTATGGAAATATTATGTTAATAATAACAGACATTCCTTTTTATGTTTTTTGAAAATCAATTTAAATTCTATTTCCTATATGTGTGAATAACTGATAACTGTGTCCGCTATTAATAGTATTCTATGAGCTGATCATCTATATATAACATTATACAATTAGAATATATAGATATTATCTTTAGGTGCAATCTTCCGGAAAGGAGCCCTCGAGCGCGCTGCTTACGCGATATAGTGACATTGTCATTCATTTGCTCACAACATACGCAATACTGCACTTCACACTTGCACACCCACGTTGAACGTATACAAGTTCTGTGAGGGACCGTTTTTCTTTTTTTTTGCTAATTATAATTAACATATACCTATATAGGTATGTTACATAGATCTATATGTGTATATGTTCGAGAATTGCATGAACGACAACAGCTCAAAGTTCCGATCATTTTGGCAACTTTGCGTCAGTTGCCATTTCAACTTAGTGTCTTATGTCCCTACCCACCCAAGCTTGGTGAAGCTGTAAGTCCGTCAAGTCGTCATAACTAACCGGTTAAAAATTGCTATTATATTAGTAACATTACTACATTTGACGATATGGTTAATATATCTGTTTTCTACTTTTCATTTAAATAAAAAATAGGTAACTAAAAAAGTAGCACGTTATTAGATCTCATTAATGAATCAAAAAACAACTATTTCCATATTCATGTTAAAACTGAATTTAAATGCATCAGTTACAGTACCTACTATGCTCGAAATTTCCAACTTTACAGTTCTACAGTACACCGACTGCCTGGGAAAAGTTTCAAAATCAAGCGCGATATTTTGCTGCAGTTTCGGTTAAAAATTTAGAACTCTGACGGATGTATGTCTAAATTATTTAACAGTTGCTAAAAGCGTTTTCATAAAAATCCCGTCGATAGCTTTTACTTTTGTACTTGTTAGGTATGAGTATATATTAATAATGTAATATTTTATCTAAGTTTAAGTAGTAATCAGATGTTCAAACCGCTCTGAATACAGTTGCGGATAACACAAATTTAGATATAAATACTTTTTTTATGCCATAGCACGCAAACGAACAGGTGAGTCACCTGATGTTAAGTGATCACCACTGTCCATAGACACTAACAACACCAGGGGAGTCGAAAGTGTGTTGCCAGTCTGTGTTTGGGGGAAAGGGAGGGAAGGGGGAGAGGAGAGGGGAAGTGGGCCTACGGCGCTCTCACTGACCTAACGACACGCAACAATGCAAGCACTGTTACTTCACGTCGGTTTTCTATGAGAGGTCGGTAGTACCCCGGACGAGCCGACCCACTCATGCTGAAACCAGTAATAGCTTCAGCTTGGCTCTACCACCTACCAAAAATTTAATACTTTACATGGAGACAATTTAAATATAAATAAATGCCAATTTTAGCTTCCTATAATAATATTTTAACTTTGTTTTGAATTGAAAGGCAGGCAGGAGGCCTGTATTACGTGCAAGCCAGAACATACAGCTATATTCAGAGCGACCAAAAAGATTGAAGAAGACTGTACGTGAGGACGATGTCACTAAAACAGTTATCAGAACATGAGTATAGGTTCTTAATGACAAGTAGTCCGGTAAAGCTGTTAAGACCTTGGGAGGTCAATAGCGTAGTCAGTTTGAAAAAAAAAAATTTAGTGATAGATTTTGAAGTAGTTCCAAGTTATCACTAGATGGCGCTGTACTACATAAAGTTGTAGTAAGATCGCCATAGTAGTTAGTATTTGTAGATATTTGAACATAATAATAACAATATATAATTGGAAACACTTGCGGAATAAACATCTAAGTATCTATTAAAAATAAATGTAGACACATGAATCGATTGCATGTTAAATATCGCTATAGAAACTCGTAAACAAATGCTTTGTTCATATAATAACTTTACACAAGATGCGAACGATGTCGATTTCCGCGCGTCCCTTATCACGATCTCACCGAGTTTTATGAGCATAATCGCGTCGACCACAAATAGGGCCCGAGCGAGCCATTTCCTAACCTGGCCGATTACCGGATTACAGCTAATTAGCAATTACCGATATATTATGTGTTGCATTGCGATTTATACGAGGTAATGTAGGCTTGTCCCGATTCTGTTATTTTACATTGTATCTACATACTCTCGAGGTTATGCGCTTGAACGCTTATGTTATGGATATGTATAATTACATTACATTCACTATTATTATCTACTAGCGGGCCCAGCAGACGTTGTCACGCCCTCATTATGAAAAAATCCTTAACAAATTATATACTAAAATGTTCCTCGTGAATCACTCTATCCACTGGTGTAAACCGCATGAAAATCCGTTCGGTAGTTTTTGAGTTTATCGCGAACAGACAGACAGACAGACGTGGCAGAGGACTTTGTTTTATACTATGTAATGATATGTTAATTAGAGTTATTTATAAATTCAATACATAAATACTCTCAGGTATACTTTTTGAAATGCAAACTTCTTTATACGCATTGAATAGCGAACGAAGGCGAACTGTCATGCTCGGCTCGGTGATGCGCTAAATCATGTATAACTCGGCTCCCGTCGTCATTAATCTGACAAGGAGTGCATCGTTCTAATAATTATGTTTTATTGTTACGTATTATAATAATAACATAGTACTATGTGTTGTTTTTATATAATTAATATAGTATTTCAAGTGTATATATTGTGCTTATTCAAATATAACTATTATTCACTTACATATAAATATTAATAAATCTGTTTAAAATATTAATTTGCTCATATTTATTTATAAGTTTTCAGTGCTACCGTGTGGCCATAAGCCACCCAGAAACTTGTCCTTTTTGCAGCCCTCTAAAATTTCTAATACTGAATACACTGTATGCTAATAATATTACTATGTCATACAAAGATATAAAATATTTTACCCATCGACATGAACATAGAAATACAAAAAAAAACAATAAATAAACCTGTTTCGTTGAAAATTAATATTATATCAATAAAAACATTATATATATAAGTTTCCTCGAAAGAATGGTACTACCTTAATATTTTTAAAAGAAAACCTTCGTATAAGAGAGTACAGTAGAGTAGAGAGCAACAGATTCATAAAACTCGGATTTCTGCTTTCTGAAAACTCGCATATATACGTACGTACTTAGAGAATCTTACATGTTTGAAGTCTAATAAAAGTTATAGTTCACGTTCAGTTGCCAATTGTCAACTATTCTCAGAGTTTATTTCCTAGTTGTATCAGAGAGACAGCCATAGTGCATTATTAAAATTACGAAAAATATAGCTACAATCTAGCTTAATAATTGAAAGTAGACTTAGCTTTTTTTTGTAAACATTTCACTAAAAATATATACATTTCAGTGGAAACTTCTAGAATAATATAACAATTATTTTATTATGCATTTTTTTAAATATCAATAAGCTCTTTGACATTGCAAATTTATATAGAATCTATAACAGTCACAGAATATTAGTTCCATTTAGATATTAAACTGTTTACCAAGAAGCTTCAACGCGGAAGTTGACTATTCTCAAATTTACCGTTATATTAACCATATTACAGTGATATATATCATAATTAAATGTAAATATTTTAATAATAAACGTGGCTTTTCATTTTAAGCCGCCTTTCGAAATTGGTATGATAAGCTACTTAGTAGCTATCGAGTTTCGAGTCGTTTATCTGGGATTGCAATAGATGTTTCAGTTTAAGATTATATGAAAAATCACTCAATTTAATATTTATTCCTTTATTGTTATTAACTTTAGCTATTATACACTTTATAGTTTAGTTTGTTGATCCAACATGCATGTAGGCAACGCATGTTTTAACATTTGTTTATTCCTGTGACTTTAAGTAAAGATATATTTTTAATCTTAATCGGAAACGTTAATATAGTACTGAGAGTAATTATATAGTATTTATAATGTAGCAATTTTGGAATACAAATATTGTACCATGTACTTAAATAAAAGTTAGGCTTTGATGATTACAACAGTAGGCGCCATCTTGCTGTAAAGATATGTGACGTAGTTCCACAAGTATCCGTACGATGTCGCTGTAAACTCTCTCGGGATTTGGATACGAACCTATTTTCAGCTGGGACCGTCCTGAAACAGAACGGAGCGCCTTGAGAAAGGGAGAGAAAAATTCTCAAGGTTCCGATGTTTTGCGACGTCGAGCCGAATACTGCGACAGTACGTTTTGTTAGACGGGTGGGAGGGTACTGGTTTAACCAATGGGAGGGATCTCTCATCTACCGACCACTCCTACCCGGTTTCTGATGCCTACTGGGAGTTGAATGGAAAAAAAAATGTTGGAAATAGGTAATTTTGTATGTCGTTTACTCGTGACGTAATTGCAAATTTATGGTTCGACGGAATCACCTTGTGAAGGTTGATTGAAAATGGAATTTAAATACTAACGTAATTACATTTCGTGGAACGAAATTTAATTTAGGTAGACGTCGGGAACATTTTGTTTTGTGCTTAAATTATATATTTGACAAGGTTGTTTTTTATTTTAATTCCTATTGTCCACTGTAGACTTATTTATCAAACATACTCTACGCACGTTACCTACATAGGTTACAGTTAGGTAGGTACTGTACTCTACCTATGCGTCGACGGACGTAGCTATAGGTAGATACTTATGGTTTTTTTAGTTTCTAGTTTTTAACGTATTCCTGTAATCTCACCTGATGTTAAGCTACGTTTTAGTCTAAGATGGCAAACACACTAAACCTAAGACTGACTCTCAAAAGTTAGGCTGCTGACACTCACATATAACATTTGCTTGGTGACTTTAAAAAAGTACTAATATGGCAAAACAACTGCACAATATCTGGTAGAAAGTATACTACAGACCAAAAACAACGGCGATTGTCGGTGATAAATACTAACGGCAGCCATCGCCATCATACCGACATTCAAAAGTGCCTCTTTACGCTTTGTTTGAAGGACCCGATATCGTAAGAAAGGAGCATATTAGACAGCGATTCCACATCTTCACAGTACGACAGAGATAAAAATTTTCGAGCATTTTCGTTCTTTGCAGGATGGTTGCTACTGTGAATCTGTGGAGACGCTTACCCCTCTTCTGAACACTCTCCATGATATAGAGTATAAAACACGCTCGATGAGGCAATATCTATTTTTCGACTTGAGAGTGGTAGCGTTCAGATGGACTTATATAAGGCCCCACTACCATGCTTTCGTTACGTGAAGATGTTTTCCTTCCGACTCAGCTGCAAGGACTGGACTATGTCGATCGACGGGGTATCTGAATAAGGCATCAACTGAGCCACCATCGTTTTTAAAACGTATATTTCTACGGTAATGATGATTGTGAACAATTAAACAAAACGAGTACTATTTTGTTGTTTGCAGCATATGTGTTCTCATAAAAGACATCATCATCAGCCTGTAAGAGACCCACTGCCGGGCCATAGGTCTCTTCCCGAAGGAAGGTATGGGAGTAATCACCACGCCAGCCCACGAAGTATTGGCGATATCAAACTCTGAGAAATCTACAGTTCTATGTTTTCCCACATACAGTAGTACTACAAGAACATTTCTCAGGTTCGGGTTTCCTCACAATGTTTTCCTTCACTGTCAGCTGATAGCGTTACCAATTTAAATTAGTAAATGTACGCGAATTCCGAAAAATTCGTTGGTACAGGCCGGGGTTCGAACCTGGGGACATCGAAATCATATTCCACCGGTCAAATCACTAGACCATACGACACGCCATAAGAGATATAACATTGCTTATCGCATACGTGTTAATGACTCTTTGAACTTATAGTCATTGCACCATTTTTGACCAATTTTCAGTGTAAACTTAATGTACGCATAGTTAAATCTGTCTTTATATCTACATAAATAAAAATCAATTGCCGAATGATTGTAAGAGCGCGACTTCAGAACGCGGCTGCACCTATTTGGCATTTTTTTGTTGTATATACAATTGTCAAAATAAGGTTTGTATCAAAGAAAATATCTGAAAAATCGTACGCATAATTGAGAAGTTTGGGCTAAAGAATCTCCATGTAAAAAGTGAATCAGAAGTCAGTAGAAAAATCTTCAAAAATATTGACATATGTCTCAGGTTGACTGACGTTCATTCGTCGTAACTACTATTTGATTTCTTTACACAGTTTATGTTTGATACCCTCTTCTACATTTCACCTTCAGCTCCTCATTAGTGCTAGATCGAGTAGCTCCTCTTGTAACATCACATTCTCCATTTCCGTTTCATGAAATGGATTTATGATCCATGGTGGTATTTCCATCGTACCAGAATATCTTCAAAGTTTTTAGGTCATCATGCAGGGCAGTTAAATGTTGGGCGTATACCTGAAAATCCTCATCAAGGCATTCTACCTGTGATAAATTTCAAAACTGAGAAAATGTGCACTGACTAATATTTTGCATCATAAATTTTAATTTTCCAAGAAAAGCTGAATTACACCCTTTGTATTAAATTGAGGTTGTCCCCTTGTAATGTAATGTAAAAGAAAGATTTGGACTCGTTTTCTTCATTAATACCTACACTAATATGAAGCCGGGGTGGACAGTTAGCCTACAATACACTACATTTATGTTTTATTAATAGTTCTTTTTTAATTTCAGTATAGACGAAATATTTAAATATAGACCTACATAAATGCATATATTAAACGTACATAAAACTACAAATAGGTACTTCACCCCATATGCAAAAGATATATTGATGGATAAGCAGCATGTCCCTGGGAATACGCCGGTCTCGACACGGCTTAGCACTTTTAACTGAGACCGAGTTTCGCCGGTTTAAAATAGGTAGACGGGAAAGTGCTTTTCTCTTACAGTTTAGAAACTATAATGTTTTGAATAAAGTTTATGCTATGAGAGGTATATATGAACATCTACTTAACCACATATTGTGAGAGCAAACGTTATAATAACATATTTAACTAAATTAATGATATTTTTTAAAGATTCTTATATATTTTTTAAATGTAAATATGTGAACGATTGTGATGTCTGGAAATGACGCCTCTCTCTATGCATCCACTACAAAGAAATGTGACTATTTATGTATGTTTTGTTACAATATTTAACGTGAGCAGATAAACCAAATCGAATTTCTTGCCCATATAAGTATGGATATGTAGCTCAGTTTAGGTTAGCTCAGATAGGTCGCGAATTACATGTAACAGGCAACAGCCCAAGCCAAGGTTTGCCGTGCACCCTTCAGCTAATTGTCAAATAAAATCGGCTGAGTGCCTTAAACGCTCGCCTTAGTAGTCCGGTGAACCAGTTAAGACCTTGCTAGGACAATAGGGTAATCAATTCGAGAAGTTTCTTGCCGGTTCCCCTCGATGACTAGGTTGTTTTCCGAACAGGTGGTAGCCTTGACGTTCATAAGCGCCTTCTCAGGGCCTAAACTGAATAAAGTATATGTTCAGTATGTATGCATAGATATGTCATTTAATTATGAAATTTATTTTCAACTTATACGCTATATATGAATAATATATAATCAAAAGTATTTGAAATATTGATGGATCAGTGGTAGCGCGTTCGAATATCTCGTCGATGAACATGCGTACGAACCCTACAATAAGTTTAAACTTTCCATACGAAACCATAGCATGTTGATATCTTTCGCAACACACGTTTAGATGAGTTCAGACAGCTGAACTTAAAAACTGGTTACTGTAGGCTTCGCGTGTTAATATCTTCGGCCACAGTGTCACTTGATATCACATTATTCAAAGACTGTAAATATTGTATAAAAATACTATTAACACTTATAAATAACCGAAATGCATATCGCTTTGTTGATATTTTAAAATGCCTAGAAAAAGAGAAAACAAAAATTTTATAACTAATAAATCAATAGGATTGAATATATTTTTAAAGTTTTTATTGTCAACTAAGGGTTTTAAAACTAATTTATAAATTAAAAAACTCATAATGAACGTAACTATGTTAAAAACTTTATTATATAGTTATCCAAAATAAATTTTACTAACAATTTTGCAAGCAACGGCTATATAACTATAAAACATGGTAGTAGGGCTTTGTCTAAGTCCGCCTGGATAGCTACCATCCTCAAATTAAAAATGTGCCGCTAAGCATCAGTTGGTATGTCCTGGCAACTGCACTTGAGAGCCAGCTCCCTCTAGGTTTGGTGTGTTTACCATCTTTTTTATATTATAGGTGGCAAACGAACATGCGGGTCACCTGATGGTAAATGAGTCACATGAGAGTTGCCAGCCTGTGTTTGGAAGAAAGGGGAGGGGAAAGGGAGGAAGGCCTCCGACGCTCTAACTGACCGAACTAAACGCAACAATGCAAGTACTGTTACTTTACGTCGGTTTTCAGTAAGAGGGTGGTACTACCTCGGATGACCCGACCCATTCATGCTGAAACCAGTAATAGCTTTCAGCGTACCACCATCTTAACCACTTCATCATTTAATATCAGATGACATTTTGATCAAACGCTAAGCTCTATAAAGTGTAAAAAAATATCTTGTACATTATTTCGCTCATATGCTGGCAAATATAACGGAATATGTAAGGAAAATAATCTCAAAAGTGTAAATTTTAAATATTATTATTATTTTTGCAATATAAAACAAACTACAGATTATATCCTCTGAATACGCCTTAACGAGCAACACCAATAATTTTCCTAACACTCATTATGTCTCGGCGCTGTCACCCCTTTCTCCGTCATAATACCATGTGTCGAAGCAATTACCACCGTCGGTACCACTACAATGCCAGACATAACAAGTGCGAAAATTTGACAAGCAATAAATTTAATTTCTATTTCGCCTTTGTGCACAATCGGTGATGAAATAAACATATTAATAATTCGATGTGCATCCGCCAAAAACATTTTTATATGTTTTTAAAAACATGTGCAATGTAAAGATAAACCAAATCGAGTTTCTCGCCGGTTCTTCTCGGTGACTGGGTTGTTTTCCTAACCGGTGGTAGTTTTAACGTTCATAAGTCCCTTCTCAGGGCCTAAATCGAATAATATGTTTTTGATTTTGATGTTTGTTTCTGTACTAACTAGCTCGGCAATATGACATCATACTACCTGATGGAAAGTATGGTAAAATGGTTAGGGTCGGCAACGCATCTGTGCTTCTCCTCGAGTCGCAGGTGCCCATGGACGGCGGTGATAACTTACCTTCAGGTGACCCGCATATTCGTTTGCCGCCAATGGTATTAAAAAAAAACCAAAACCAAAGCGACTGCCGATAATAAATTGTATCAATAGTCGTCACCGTCATGCCGACCTGCAGAAGTGCCTCTTCAGGTTTCGTTTGCAGTCCATAAGATGAACGGAGCACGCTGGCCGGGAGGGTTATTCCACATCATCATCTTATGGTAGACATTTCAAACTTCTCTGTTCTTGTCGGGATATTAACTGTAGTGTATCGGTAAAGTTTTTATAGACATATCTCTTACCGTTTATATAAAAATATATCTTTAGAACACTCGCCATGATGGAGGTGATAGATCACGCTCCGTGAGGCAAAACTCGCATTTTATTGCTCTTAACGATAATCTATACTATAATAAAACTGTAGCGAGGTCAAATCTGTACATTAAATATTTTTTGAAAATTTTGATCGGGGTAGACTTTGTTATCGACATAGAAGCCAAAAATAACCCTTTTAAAATTTTTGTTGTGCTGTGTTGTTGTTGTTGTTGTTGTCCTGTGAACACGCATACTCTGAAAGTACTGAACCGATTTTGCGAAACTTGGAGAATGATAACTAATATTCGAGTTTAGGTACTTTTTTTATAAAACGAAGGGTTTCAGGTTGCTGTTTGTTGTTCCTTTAAACACGTTACTTGAAAGTCTGAACCAATTTTGACGAAATTGGGACAGTGATAACTAATATTACAAGGTTAATAGGTCTTTTTTATAAAACGAAGGGTTAGGATAAGGACGAAAGTAAAATTTTATAGTTAATGAAATTTTTGCGGATTTTGGTAAATTTTATTGTGCTATATATAGAGACAGATTAGTAAAAAGGTGCTTTTCCTAAGAACTTTAAAAAAAAATCCAAAAAAAAATATGCGGGTTCGAACCGTCGGCTCCGGCGAACATATAATGTCAGTACGTTATCTGAGCTAAGGCTATATGACATTTTATTCGTAATTATAACCACTTATGAAAAAATACTGTAAACGAAACTGTCGCTTATATGTTGTTACATTTATTTTATTGATAAAAAATGTTTGCTAAAAAAGGTGACAAGATTTTTCCTAAAACATAACCTAGATACTAAGTTACATTGCATTGTAGAAGATGAATTAATTAGAGTCTATAGTACGTGTATTGTTTCGATATTTGATAAAATTAGTTTTTAATATTGTTGAGTTTGAAGTAGTTGGGTTAGGTTTGTGAATTAAGATTAAAATAAATAGTTGAGGTGTTTGCAGTTTTTTTTTTTGAACTGAATACGCTATTGCCTAGAAGGTCTTAGTTGGTTGTTTGCAGTTCTTGTTGTTTTTTAATTTATAATGAGAGGTAAAGTTTTGTTTTGAGGAATGCTTGGTCTTTGGATTTAAAAATTCTTCTGTTAGAAAGGTTTTAGTTCAGTTTAGAAAAAAGGTGGTTTATATGTAAAAGTAAAATAAATGTGAAAATTAAAATTGAATGAGATTCCGTTCTTTAAAATTCTTATAAAAAAAAATAAAAAAATGGAAATTATGTGATAAAGTAATATTTAGTTGTTCGTGATGAAGTTAGGGGTATTGGGAAGACATTTTCGGAATATATGTAGTTGTTTTGTCTTCCTTTGTGGCATTTGGTATGTGGAACAGATTTGGTTTTTTAAAAGATTTCCAATACAATGGGTATATGTTTGAGTGGTCCGGATGTTTGGATTAGATTGGAAGTGTGGATACGGAATGGGTTTTAGGTTTTTAAGATTATTTGCGTTTAAAAATACAATTGAAACCGGTAATAACCGATTTGGTGCAGACGAAGTTGCACGGGTCAGCTAGTTATAAATAAAACATATAATTATTTGATCAAGTTTACACTTGAAAAGGGAGGTTAGAAATATATTTTGGTTCACAAAGTGTTTCAGCTCAGTCCTTAAAGTAGACAACCTATCAATGACTTTGACTCACAGTCCCGCTTGCGGTTAGCTGTAAGCAGCAGCTGTCGTAGCAGATTCTTATATGTATGTATATTGTGTATGTTATTATTATCCTTATATAAATAGGTACTGGGGAAACAATTAAGAACATCACTCTCCTCTGCCTCTCAATCGATTTCCTTCACTCCTCTTTTATTTTCTAGCTATTGATGAGCTTTAGTATTATCAATAAAATGATTGGAAAAAGATTTTTTCTCTCTATGGTCAAAGTTGAATCACTGGACGTGCACTCGTTAGAATAAACGACCAATTAAACTTTTCGACCACATATCATCCGTAACGTAACGTAACGTACACAATGCCTCGTTTCCGTTATAATAACCTAACCTAACCATGTCTAAAAAAGTTTTATTTCAAACACAGGTTAACACTATAGTATAGAAAGAATATATAAAAGATATCGGGTAATCCTAAGCACTTCACAGGATAATCTCATATAAGGTTAAAAAGATGAGCCTTCAACATGAATTCTCGAAGAAAGCGCGAACGGAATGAACGTGTAGGAAATCCTCGCGGAAATTTCAACAGCAATCATTAATATCCCGCGGCGTGTAACGATGTACGACAGGTGAGCGGCTCCGACACGCGCTCAAATTGAAATACTTTCAAATAAACAAACACACTTATCAGATTCTTCTTCCCCTTGGATTATTGTAAAAGTCTGTTTGGATTTCTATCTTGTTTTTATTTAATGTATTCTAGACGCGGACGGTACATAATAAACATACATTTATGGTATGTTCGTTTGGTTTATTTTTACTGCATTTAAGATATACAAATAAATTATTGGGCATGAGCTTCGACGATATCATTTCTATATACCGGACGGGAGTCACACTTACATCTGTCAATTAGTCAAGTTAGGAATCACATTTACTTAATTAATCAGTAAACACGCACACACATGTAAAATCTCACTTTAAATATTATTCATAAATGTTGTAATAATTCATAATAGTATAAAAATCAGGATAACAATTTATTTGTAGTTTCAAAAATATGTAGTTTTAAATCTTAGAAGTTTATTATTAGAGAAAAATATTGTTTAAAATATGATTAATTATTAAAATAACGGATTTAGGATTCTGCAACTCTGGTATTTTGATTTAAAAAAATACTCACCGGACGGTAGCGATGGACTCATACGGTCAGATTTTATATAGAACTGGAAATTAATAAATTGATTATATGTAAATATCGCCGTGTAATACTATTTTTATAAAAAGTGAAGATATTTTTTAACCTATAAATAATTAATTATCTTTTAAATACGAAAATAAAACATTCATGAAATAACATTTAGAACAATTTGTTATTGTCAAAGGGCTATTTTAAACCTCTAAGTTCTATATAATTCGTTTTCTTTCCGCCTCATTTACAACTGATCGTTTCAAACTGCACCGCTATAAACACGATCTTATTATACAATTGTAAATTGTGTTTGTATTGAAGCACAATGTATCACTGTGTCAAACAGCGCATTGTAGCAGATGTATTGCATTACAACTTCATTTTATACGAATCGTAATCGAATAGGGTCTGAAGTAACAACCCTAAAGTGTTTTATAAGCATTATATGGATAAGACACGGGTTATAATTAGCTATTTAAATTTATATTATTTTTAAAAATATCAAAGAGAATTTACTTTTTCTGTCAATCACATAGTAAGGTTAAAAATTATTACTATAGATATAGTTAAAACTTAATATTACGTTATACTTGTCCTTAGTATAATATTATAAATGCGAATGCGAGTTTGTTTATTTGTTACGCTTTCACGCCTTAACTACGACACGCATATACATTGTTAAGGGTACAGAAAATAAATAGAGTACCTCTCATCCAGAAAAAAGTCATGTTTCTAGGTGTGGAACGTATGTACATTATTGCGAGCGGAGCCGCAAATAAAAGCTAGTCTACAATATTTGTACGATAAGCAAAATAGATAACAATATCTATAAATTAAGACCAAAGTTTCTGCCCCTTATTATAATTAAATCTGAACCACTAGTTTTCAAAAATAATCAAAGAAAATTACTAATCTTTCTAACAATAATAAAATATATAAATAAATAAAAAGCCTGTTTATTCCACTAATTGTTATATTATTGACATGCAATTTAGTATCATTATTTTTCCTGGACCCTTTTCGGGTAAAGGCCTCCTTCAGAGAAAGCCAAGGGTCACGACTACTTGTAACGTCCATTCAGCTCCTACCTGCTATAGATTGCAGTTCGTTTTCCCTTTAGGCCTACCTCTTCTTCTGTATTCGTGAAGCTCGTTCGAGTATTATAGTTAGCAAACTCTATAGCATATACAGTTTAACGGAATTTTATATATAATATTTAATTATCATGTCTATTCATAAAAAAAAGAGGTGAGAAAATATTAGTCAAATTGTACACAGAAAAAGTTCGACGTTTTTGTAGTCGGCTTTTTTTTTCAATAATTCTATTTGCTAATTCATACAATTTTAAATGTTACTTGATTATTTCTAGATTAACAAATAACACTTCTTGTTCTAAAGAGATCATATAGGTATGATTATAATTAAGATGACAAATCTGGCATGTCCTTATTAGGATAACGTCACCCTTCAATCCGTACCGCGTATGCGCACGCACCATGCCCCGAAATTGTGTAAAGTACGAAATAATTTCACGCATCACGTGTCCCGCTCCCGGATAATGACCCGAGAATCTTCCGGCGATGTCCCGAACCGACCAAAACAAACAGGATGACTCCTAATAAGGGAATGATAAGTTTCCCTTAAGAATCCTTTTTGGAAAAGAAATCGTTTCAGTTGTTGCGTTTGCTAAGGGAAAAGAAAATTACAAAGCTAGTAGCGAAATATCGAATATATGTATGTTGAATGTTTAATGGGAGTTTCTCTACAACCCCTTTTAGAGTGTTACTATTGGGCATGTTGTCTTTCGTAGATCAATCGTTATTGTGGAAAACGTATATTTTTGTTGGATCTGCAGGATAGGTACTATTTGATAAAATCATATGATTACGAATAGAATTAAAGACAATATCTGAATTATGTAATTCAAACTCCATGAAGGTTGTCTTATATAACTGAGATTTCAATCACAGAATACAAACATAGACTTCATAAATGCAATGCCAAAAGTCTTGAACGGCGAAAGTCTATAATTGATCTATGTATATTTTACAAAATCGTTAAAGGTACTTTTAGCAGTGACTTCCTTGGACAAATTAATTTTAAAATACCCATTCCTTCAGTATTAATGCATTAGTTACCGTTACTTAATTACAATGTTGCAAAAAGAATGTATTGTTTCGGATGTGCAATTATTACAATCAATTTTGTGTTCTCCAAGACGAAAGAAGATATATATCACAGCAGTCGAGGATATTTTAACAAATTTTGTAACTGAATCATAAATTTCAATTAACGCATGTGTGTGTAATTGTATTTTATGTATACACTATATATATATAACTAGCGGACCGGGCGGACGTTGTCCTGCCTTGAAAACAAAAAAAATCCTAAAAGTCGATCGCAGCGCCACCTGCCGGGTCCAATTGTGAATCTAAACCATTCTCGAATCTCCACGAACACACACAAAAAATTTCATCAAAATCGGTCCAGTCGTTTAGGAGGAGTTCAGTCACATACACACGCACACAAGAAATATATATATTAAGATATTAGTGTACTGTATGTCATTAATAGGCTTGGCTGTGTTTACAGTTTAGAATTTAGAGTGTTGTGTATAATTTGTAATTGGATTTATGATTTGTAATGCTCTTTTCCAAGGTCTTCTTGATATCCATCTAACTGACAATGTGTAATTGTACCTTTTTATAAAAATAAATAAATAAATAAATGGTATGAGAATTATTATGTTAGGTCATCATTTTACGTGAGTGATATAATCTAAAGCAATATAAAAGCAGTGTGAAATAAAAAAAGTGTGTGTGCACTTATGTACACGCGTTAGAAGTTATACTTCTTTAGCGTAACAAGATAAAAATCTTTTCAAAAATTTTATCTTTCGCCTTATTCTACGTTTGTAGAAAAAACGACACTAACAATATAAAAAAGGTATTTAATACATCGAAAGTTTTAATACAAAGAAACAAAATGTTGACTATAGCTAACTTCAGGGTGTCGGTTTTTCGTGAAATTACTCTCATCATTTTTCCCTAACGCGCCAAAAGAAGTATAACTTCAAAAATATACAAAAAAATGTATACTTATGTGTAATATAATCGATAAAATGTTACACGTCTTTTCCAATAAGGAAAAATTTGTAATATTAGATTAGTTACCGCAGAAAACTCTTCTATTGTTTTTTTAAACAAAAGAGGTAAACATTTACCTCAAAAAACAATAATTGTAAATCCACAACACATATTCGAAAGATCAAACAAACGAGACCCTCAGCAATCACACCACGTTGGCTCCATAGATTGTGTTGACATAACCACTGAACATTCTTAATTATTTGCCCTGTTTTGGTAAACAATGACCCCGCATTCATATCCAATATACCTCGACCTACGTATCCTTATTTTTCAACTCAGAATTTTACCAAACCGATAGACCTTTGTGAATTGGTACTTGAAACTATTGTTTGACAAAATTCGTAGGGTCTGTCTCAATTAAAAATATTGCAAGCAAGACAAACAGTTGTTGCTACGAATTCCGGCTTTTTATTTTACTATTTGGATAGATTTATATCTTTATAGGCTCACAGTATGGTGACATTTTTTAATTGGAATCAATAGTATGTCATTTGATATAGCTATTAACTCACTACCGTTAAGATATTTACATGAAATCTATAACATACAATAGATTGATTGACTGACAGATCGACATATCAATGCATAGCTTAAACTAGAGGGCCTAGGGCGATAAAAATGTGCATGTGGGTTCCTTTTATGTCGTGTATTAGGACGCATTAGATTTATCTTTAATAAGTTACTCTTATCGTGAAAGATACGGGAAAAAAAGAAGTTACAAGTAAATATGAAATTTGAGTAACAATGTGGATAAATGTATACTATAAGAAAAATAATTAAAAAATTAAGTTAAATACTTATTAATTCTAATAAACTAAGTTATTCAAATGTAACAACCTAATGTTACAACTAAGACCAAAAAAAATACAATCTGTATGTCAAGCTAAGAAACACGTCAGTTTATAATAAGTATTTGAAAATAATTATTCGAAATAATAAAAATACCATTAATTATTGCTAACTAAAGCAAAATTTCAAAGGGACTTGTCACCCGGGTCTCTAGAACATTCGGTTCCCGTGTTATCAGTCCAGTCGCAGGACATTTTAGTGTTATCTGCGGTCGACATCTTCGGGGGTCGTAAATTGGTCAGCGCAGTCTTGCGGGTCCTGGTGTCAAGATGAAAAGCTTATTTTGTTATGAAAAGGGTCACGCCTCGTGAGATAATCACTATGGAGTATTAAGGATTTTAGTTAATTTGGTATATAAGTCCCGGCATATGGAATATACGATGAGTTATTATTATAACGACGTAGTATTTTGAACTACGCTCTTATGTGAGTGCCCACTAAATCGAAATGTAGTTCTGTTTATTAATTTTTTTAGGTTGCTTAGTAATAAAGATATTGTATATTTAATGAAAATTACCACGATTATGACGAGAAAATAAAATAATATGTACTTTTTTTTTTTTTAACTTTATTTTTGGCAACCAATCTTTTAGATTATTACTGCCATTGTCGAGTAGTTAATAGTATTACAAGTTCTTCTTCCATTCCATTTTCGGCAACCAGTCTTCTAGTAGACTATTACTGCCATTGTCAAGTGAGTATCGATATTACAAGTTTCTTGATATAATTTCAATGAATGCCATTGTCGAGTAGTTAATAGTATTTCAAGTTCTTCTTCCATTCCATTTTGGCAACCAGTCTTCTAGTAGACTATTACTGCCATTGTCAAGTGAGTATCGATATTACAAGTTTCTTGATATAATTTCAATGAACTAATAAGATGGTGGTTATCTTGTTAGAACTTTCCATGGAATTTTTGTGGTATCTCAGAATTCATGGTCCGTGGTATTATTTTCCATTCACTTCACTTATGCACAATAAACAAACTATATTACATAAAACACCACCAATTTTACACAATATAGAGTCAAGTAACACAAGATTATGAATAAAAAATAAAATCCACTACATGACAGATAATATGTACTTATAGTTAAGTCGCAATGCTCGAGTGGTTTACGCCAGCGACAATCCGATTTCTGCAGGTTCGAGCCCCGACAAATATATACTATGATTGTATTAATTTGAACTGGTAACACTATCGGTTGACAATGAAGACAAAAGCATGAAGAAGCTATTACAAGAACGTTTGAAAAATATTATTATGGTAAAAATGTAGAATCATATATTTTAATTTGCCAATGGCTATTACGTTATAAGATGTTGTAATGCATATTTAAGACCATGCTTTCCCGTGGAATCGGGTTAACACGCTTACCCAGAACTGACACGTTCACATTTTTTATACTCTAAAGGTTTTAGCGTTAGACCGCAACCTCATCGAGTATTAAATTACGATGTGGTCTAAGATCGTATACTCGCTAAACCTGAAGGGGGACTGGCTCTTAAGGGCAGCTGCCAGGATATACCTCCAGGTGCTTGGCGACACGTTTTCAACTCAATGGTGGTAGCTAGCCAGGCAAACTTAGAAAGAGTTCTACCACCATGCTATGATCTTCTCACGATGTTTTCTTTCAACGAAAGCTCCGAATCAGCTACTGGTCTTTGAACCTACTTCCACCCGACGTGGTGTCCAAACACGCTATTATTATTTTATTTATGTCATAGGAGCAAACAAACAGGTGGGTCATCTGATGTTAAGTGATCACCACCATCCATAGACAATAACAATACCAGGGGAGTCGCAAGTGCGCTGCCAGCCTGTGTTTGCCAGGAAGGGGAAGGAGGGGGAGATGGTCTTCCGGCGCTCTTACTGACCGAACAAAACGCAACAATGCAAGCACTGTTACTTCGCGTCGGTTTTCTGTGAGAGGGTGGTACTACCCTGGTCGAGACGACCCATTCAAGCTGAAACCAATAATAGCTTTAGCGTCGCTCTACTACCTATAACTACCTACCACCTAACTAAGCCATCATCGCTTCGTGTTAATGTTAGTAATTAAAAAAAATATAATTTACTTCCAAAATATTAAGCGATACATAAGAAAACTGTTTACAAAATCAAACTCTTAATATCCACGATGAATTTGCTTGAAAAGTTTGAATTTTTTTAAATATATCGAAGAATAAACATTGTTTCTTACCCCGCATGTCGACCGTGAAGCGAATGCATAATCAATCAGTAATTCACAAGCGTCGCGCTCGCGTCGTCTGTGACGTGCGAATCGCTTGGGATTCGAAATATTTCTAACAAAGATTGGAACCTTACTTTTTTTTAATAAAACGAACTGGCACAACTCAGTAATACTCACCTAATTTTTGTACAAAAATCATTGAGTAACGTTGTCTTATGTGACTCCTATAAGCTGGTATATCGCCACGAAGTATCGCTTATGAACGGAATAAACGTAAGTATCGAAATTATCGTCACGCGTCAAGTCATACAGTTTCGTGATAATACAACCAAAATGATAGCATGATAGGTGGTTTTTGCAAACATTAAGAAGTTTCGTATATGCTAATTACGAGTTTATTTGATTGACGATAGTGTGGGAGAATTTGCTCTGGGATTTTATCGTGTTAATTTTGTTACCTAGGTATAGGAGTAGCATTAGAATAGAGTTGTGGGTATACGAAAACACTGGTTTGATGTTTATATCATAGACAGCAACCATAATAATATAGTAGAACCCAGCGCCAACTAGTGTTGAGTTATGAATATGAATAGCAGAAAAAGCACTCGGAGCAATAATTATATACATTTCTAAAAAGTTTATTAATCAATCGAAAATATGATGGGTTGTCCAATTTCAATACAAAAAATAAATATTAGATATACACAGGACGCTAAATTACACGTCGCTAGTCTAATGCAAGCACACTACGGTCGGTCACGCTTACTAGCATGTCGGTGACGCGAAACCATAAGACTTTTCTCCTGCCAAAAAAAAAATCGAAATCTACTCCTGTACTTTTAGTGTGATGCTCCGGCACCAGCAGCAGTCTTCTGTTATTTTATTTAATTAGTAGATATAACATTTATATTTTGCATTACTAATAAATCAAACAAGTTATTTTAAGTTTTAAAAAAATAGTCAATTATTTTTTGCATCCCTTATTTAGTAGGTAAGTATACGTTATTTGTTTGTTACCGCAGCTTTATACATCATTCGGTATCAAAGTGTTTATGATTGCAGCTAAAGGGAAATGACAAAGAAATGGATTGAATAGGCTGTAATTTTAAAAGCTTTCAGTTTTTCCTTTTCTAAATTTTACTCCAACCCTCGGAGACGCACTCCGTTATTATTGATGTTTTGACATCTTCTGTTTGCGTGTAATTGTGGTAATGGTGTTTGAGTATTGAAAGTATACTGCATAAGTACCTTATGTATTACAATCATTATTAGTGATTCGGAGAGCGTGAACAGCTTTTTAGTTATAATATCATGGGAGAGCGTGATAAAAATTCAAAGTGCGTAAAATTGGCTGTAACATATTTGACTCCATTCGTGGTATAGTCGCAAGATGTCTTTCAATTGTTTGAATAACATATTCGATTTACAATAAATTTAAAACATTTCGACTAGTTTGCGTAAATATGACATGCTCGAGTCATAGAGCTACATGTAAAAAATTCTCCAAATCTATACACCTAAATGAAGTTGAAATGTCTGTTTGTTTTGTTATAATGACAGCAATTTATCAAATGTACATTATGTATATATAATACTTATAACAAAAACTAGAATCGAAAGACAACCCACTCATAGAGAAGAACCGACAAAAAGCTCGATTTGTTTTATATTTTGATTCTACATATCTTTTCTTTTTTTTTATATCATAGGATGTAAACGAACAGGTGAGTCATCTCATGTTAAGCGATCACCACCGTCCAAAGACACTTGCAACACCAGGGGAGTCACAAGTGCGTCGCCATCCTGTATTTGGGGATAGGAGGAGGAAGGGAAGGGAGAAGGAGAGAGAAGGAAGGGTTGGGGAGGTGGTCCTCCGGCGTTCTCACTGACCGAACGAAACGCAACAATGGAAGCACTGTTACTTCACGTCGGTTTTCTATGAGAGGGTGGTAGTACCCCGGGCGAGCCGATCCATTCATGCTGAAACCAGTAATAGATTCAGCGTGGCTCTACCACCTACTAAATTGTAATTATAAATACTTATTTAATAGAAGTCGTTGTAATGCAATCATTTTTAACCGATGTACAGAGAGAGGTATAATTTCCAGGTATCATTTGCATAGCATAGGAAACGTTTGTAACGGTAGTAAAGTACTTATAACCTTCCTCAATTAATAGGGCCTAGTATACAAAAAAATCAACTCTGAGTGTAGTTCCAGACCTTAACGCGTATAAAAAACTAAACGAAAAAGTAAGCATTCCCTTAAACCTATATTATAATACTAGTGTAAATAAATGCAACTACTATAGTGTCTACTCGAACAAACAGATATATTGGTTAAAATCTATATTAATATTTGTTCACCAATTTCACTGTTAATAATTCCATAAGGGTAAATTAAAATACTTATAAATACTGTTCATGTTATTGATGTAAGAGTGTGTAGATAATCAGAATTATATTGTCGTTGGTATCACATGTCATAGCCTCTGAGTTTTATTGGGGAAAACGTGTGAGATAAATTGTATTACAGATGTCAAAACTTACATACATCATAAGTTATGAAAATTATGTTTGGTTGTTTTAATAAAATAATTTTGTTTTGTATTATATTTTTTTGTTTGTCATAATTTTTGTGTAAAAAAAGATACATTCAAAATAGTTGTTAAATTAAGTAACATACTGATACAGTACTAACTGTATCTCTCTCAATACCAGAGGTAACTACTTTACACCGTGTCGATCAACTTTCTTAAAATCTTTACTAAATAACGAATAAGCGTAATAATACAATAAATATAAGGTTATGTAAGAATATACATTGAATTTTAATTGATTTTTTATGAATGAAAGTGTTTCATACAATCCGATTATATTCAACACAACACGATATTATTTCAATCCTTACTTACTTACTTATTATTGTAAATGCGAATGTGAGTTTGTTTGTAACCCTTTTACGCATTAACTACTGTATCAAACATGATAAAATTTAGCATACTCGTTACTAGGAGTATAGAAAATAACGTAGGATACATTTCATACAGAAAAAATACTGCTGTCGAGGGATAGATCAAATCTAGAGCAGAAGCTAGTAAATTTCAAGGAAATGTAGTAAATATTAGAAGTTAATTGAAAAATAATTATTTTGAATATCCACTAAACACAATAAAGAATTCCGACTAAATCAAAACAATTAATGTAGCGATGAGGCGTCGGTCATTCGATGTAAGAGTGCGAATGTTGTAGTTAAATTTTGTGTACTAAATACGAATATTTGATCTCACTATAGTCTACTGATTGTTGTAATTTAAAATTGCATGATTCAATCAATTTTTGTTAGAATAAAAGCGTAAAATATAACAGTATCGTACTATGATCATAAACCGAGCAATGAGCAATTTTGTTCTTCGTGATTGGTTGAATTTCCCACGAGGATAGTGATGAGACACAACTCTTAATTTCTCGCTTCGTGTATCCTTTATCGCTTCGTGACTGCCCGTATCAAAGGGTTATATAGTTATAGTTTCATTAACAGGGGAGAGAAAAAGACAAAATAGTTTTCATACATTATTCAGCCATTTTATGGAATTTAGCAGTATGTATATCTATATGTATAAATGTATATATTTTTCTTCAACGTTAATTTATTTAAAGAATTAATTATTAACAAAAATATGTCGTTATGAATGGACGTGTATAATGTTTACCTAAAATGTTTTTTTTTTAAATAGCAATCGCGCATTATGTATGCTTATTTGTTGACAATTAAATATAAATAGCAATCGCGCATTAAATAAAATATATGCTTATTTGTTGACAATTAAATATATTTTTAATCTATACACATATCCATATACTCTTTACTACTAGTTTTGTCCGGTGAAGCTGTGAAGGCCCGTCAAGCCAATAGCGTAGTCAATTTAAAAAAAATCCTTACTATTACTAGCTTTTCTTCGCTTGAGTTAATGTAAATAAGAGCTATATCTCGAGAGCAGTACTTTTTATTCGACAAGAGGTTCCCTATATTCTTTCTGTACCCTTGAAAACGCCTGGGCATAATATCATGATGGTCGGTTCAGTAGCTAAGCGTAAAAAATATACTGACGTTCCCATTTATTATATTACTAGCGGGCCCGGCAGACGTTGTCCCGCCGTGATTATAAAATAATCCTTGACAAATTATATACCAAAACCTTCTTCATGTATCACTTTATCCACTGGTGAAAACTGCAAGAAAAGCCGTTCAGTAATTTCTGAGTTTATCGCGAACAGACAGACAGATGTGGTAGAGGACTTTGTTTTATACTATGTAATGATAAGTAGGATAATATACATTACCACACATTTTATACAATTTATAAACGTCTGTAGTAAAATGAAATCAAGATTTTAAAATAACCATAACATGTACAAGGGTTTATTATAAATTCGCCTAATCTAGGAATCATTCAACTAATGCCTATCAGCAATGCATGAAATATGTTTATTTAGGTATTGAAGAAGGTTTATGTATTTTTACCAAGTTCTAGCTTTTCCAATCACTTATTATTAACACACTCGACTTCACATTACCACGTGTTTTCCACATCACGTATATAAAACAATGGTGCGTAGGAATCGAGCCCTCCGATGTAGTCGATGTGGAAGAACGAGCCCGTGTCGCGTTATAAGCACGCAGAATTAATGAATATTAAGCGCACACGTTTTCAACGTGTTCATAGCGCCATCTCGTGGAAAGATACGGACTTAATTTCCTTAAAGCCTATGGGAGTTGGTTTAAAATTAAAGATGACATGGATTTAATGAAATAATGTTAACATTTTCAGTTCTATATCTTCAAATTCTTTTGTGATAACAGCTGGTTATTTATATTAATTGTATGCTTTCCTTTAGTCTTTTTATTGTAAATTTATTATTACTATTTAATCCTTACAACTCGGATACCGAGTTTATGTCACACAAATGTTAATTTTTGCATTACTTGCTATCCGCTATGAAAATGCATGAGGATTTATAGCGTAGACAATCCTCTGAAAAGTCAACAAAATCGTTTCAACATTTTCGGAGATTAGCCTGAACAAACAACAGACAAAAAAGACATATGGTTAATTAAACAGAAACGAAACTAAAGAACATTAATACAAATTAAATAGGAAACAAGATGAATCACTTCTTTAAGTATAAAAATATCTACTTTATTTTCTTTAAACTACTTTACATTACTTACAATAAAGTCATTTAAACGTCATGCCAAGAAAATTTAGCAATCTTAACCAACTATATAGAATTTATTCAGTGCAGAATTTTGTCTCGTTAAATATTTTTCTCAAAGATATTCTTTTATCGTTTTTATTCGCTGAGACTGTATTATTATGGACGTCGTGGACGATGATGGATTGTAAGCATCCAAATCACATGAGATTTGGTCTTGCCCTTATAACTCGGTACATGAATAAGAGAGCACTTTTGTGATTTCAGCATTTTTATATATATGAAATATAAATTAGGTATACACCAAAATGTTTGCACCATTTTGAATTAATAATCATATTTGAGACTTATATTAATTTTAATACTAGCTTTGTTCGCGGCTTCGCTCACGTTAATATAGGTCGAAACTATCCTTTGGAAACAGTACTTTTTTCTAAATAAATGGTACCCTATATACTATTCTATATCTCTGAAAACGTGTATGCAAAATTTAATGATAACCGGTTGAGTAGTTCACGCGTACCAAACAAATAATCAATGTAACTCACGTTCCCATTTACAATAATTAATAGGACTAGTAAGGATATGATTTTTTAACAAAGGAGTATAAATTGACTACATTATCTTTGATGGTAGGCACAGTACAATCAAACAAAAATAGTTACCACCGAGATATTTACAAAACCTTCAGCAGTCGTTATCATGCTAACCTGTTTATAGCTCGATATGCACTGACTGATCACGAAACGTGACAAACTAAAACATAATCATTATAATAGATTTATTGCCATATGTGTGGTAACGCTACTGCCCACTATTCTGCTAGCTACTGAATATAAACGGACTGATCTCGGAACGCTACACGCCTTAGTGTGCCACTATCGCGAATGTCACAACTAGTGTATGGTTGTAGCAAACTGTAAATTTTACATTCATATTTGGTGATCATTAAAGTTTGCAAGTTAAAAGGTGACACACCTGTCCGTTTGCATCCTATGATTAAAAAAAAAACTTGAGAGCCAGTTCCCACCTTGGATTAGCTTATTTACCGACTTAGTCCACATCGACATTCACTATCAGGTAAAACTGAGGTGAAAGACTAAAAGCTAT
The DNA here is from genome assembly GCA_036509395.1 of Antheraea yamamai. Taxonomy (NCBI): domain Eukaryota; kingdom Metazoa; phylum Arthropoda; class Insecta; order Lepidoptera; family Saturniidae; genus Antheraea; species Antheraea yamamai. The sequence continues at coordinate 13,808,474 of AP028446.1, forward strand.
AGAGCATTAGAAAAATCCAATATTATCAATTTATATGAAGTTTCTTAAGATAACGTCGATTTTCGTAACCCATAGCAGAAGGTTGCGTACATTAACATCAGTTACATTCCGGTCTCTCCGTGTAACCCCGGTGTAAATATTTGAGAACGTTGTGACGACTCGCCACAGACTGTCTTATGCTTAATTTATTTTGACAAATCATCTTTCCTTTCGCTCCCGTTTATCGGAGGTGTGTTTGCCGAGGGTAGAACAAGGTGGGCACAATTGATGTTTTGTGTATACTTAGGAAAAAAAATTCGTATAGCGGAGGCTTTCACTTATATAATGGATGGATTGTGTGATTACTTATGATTTTTCTTGTACCTATAGGTATATATTGTAACTCTCTTGTTAAAAAAAAATAAAACTACTGAGAATTAGTTAAATATATATCAATATTTACTTGTAAAACACTCATGTTGATATATCTAAGATCATAATTAGCACACTTAAGTGTTTTTTATTAAGAGAAAGAATGCGTAATTTTTTCTATCATGGATATTTTTTACTCAATATTCATTTTGCTATTATTCAATTATTTATTACAAGATATTATAATAATAAACACATATGAAGCCGCGAGCACAACTAGTATATATGAACCGCCAAAAGAATATTCATATAAACATACTAAATAACATAACATAAAATACATTTTTTTAATATTATTTCTTCGATTATGGACAACCTGTGTAATTTCGGTTAGCCAAAATGATGTCAGATCGTTCATATTTGAATAACCGTATTTTATTCCCGAAAACCGTTACGTTTGCAATTACAGTTACTTGAAAATATTTATAAATACTGTAATGATGTCCGACAGGATTGCGACCACATCTATTGTATCAATACGATAAACTCAACTATGCGACATTCTTGGATTAGGTGATGTATATTGAGTTATAGATAGGCTTGAAGTCCGGAATGGATGCGGCAACTGACGGAGTACATCAGATCTCTCTATGGATGCAATAGCAGGGTTGCAAGATTACACTGTGAATTAAATAATTTGAAATATAATTAAATTAATTACAAATATATAACTGAAAATGGTTATAAACTATTTTAGTTACATGCTATTTATTAATTATATTGGGTTTGTGAGTTTATTACTACGATCAATTTTACGTTTATAAATTGTTCATATACTCTTAACTTTGATAACCGTGTATTCAAATATTTGCTTGTTAGATAGTTCAGCTTAAAGTTAAATAAGTAAACCGCAACCAAATCCCAAAAGGTCGCGACATGCGACATTCGGCGAGCCTTTATTTTACCCTGTGTCTCACTCCTAACATATCTACAGCGTGATTCTCAACTGCATTAGTAGGTTTTTGCATTCCAATCTGACAAAAAAATCTGTGAGAGATCTATCGCAATTCCTATTACCAAGGGTATAAGCATATGTAACCACACTAATAAGAGCCTAAAAGTTCCAGATCGGTAATTTAATTGATTTTCAACAAAAAGTGAAATATGTAAAAAAAACTGAAAAAAATCTTACAATGGATTGAACCGATTGATCTAAATTTTTAATACTACTACTAATAGCTTCTAGAAAAAGTTATAAGGAAAAAAAATATTTAGCTTCCTAAGATCATTGAAAAAATAGTTATTTTTTTTATTTAAATTCTATTTTTGACCATAATGCAATTTTGGTTAAATTATAAAACTTTTTTTTTTCTAAACCTTATGTTACCTACAATACTAAGTATTTAAATTGATACATTGATTAATAATGTGTTTTTTTAGACGAAGTCACGGATATTAACTAGTATTATAATAAGATGAGAATAAAAAAAACAAATGTAATATATTAAAAATAGGATTTTAATTACAAAATGAAAAAGCAACCTACTGTATATAAAAACAAGATACATTTGACACAGCTTCATAATATATGAGACGAGTTAACAGGCATGTAGTTACTGGCTACCTCGGATGACGGTAGTACCCTAGAGACGGTCCACAAATATGGAAATAACTTTATATTCATTTGATTCTTTGACTAAATATTTAAGTGTATAAATATATAAATGTTTTCATTTCATTAAAAGAAAATCAAAAGAAAAAATAGTATATAAAATTTTAATTAAATAATGACTACAAAGGACGTACACCATTCTTAGAGGCAATTGTCGATAATGTTCTAAATGACTTAAATAAGGTAGACCAACAACCATTAAGCAATATTAAAAAAGTTTGGATATACGACAATTATCTTACGTCACGTCTGACTTGGTCTTTTCTTGTATATGACATTGGTAAAACCCTCCTGGCAAAACTAGATGCAAATGTCATAAAGATATTGAAGCTATGGCTCGGAATTGCACATTCAGCTGACCCCTCAACTCTATTTAGGGATCAAAACAGTTTTGGGATGAAGTTAAAGAAACCATCGGAACTCTATAAACACCTCAGAGTGACCAAAATGCATGTCTTGGGACAATCCCAGGACGAAATAGTCTCATCACTCCCAAAAGATAAATGTGTTACAGAGCTTGAGTCAAGACTTCAATTCCATAAACAATTTATGGCAGGAGCACAGTTTAATAGAGTTGGAATGGGTTCTGCAAAGAAAAATAAAGACCGAGAAATAATAAAATCCTTTCTACAACAAGATGAAAATGATAATTATAAAGTGCACGCAATAAATTTAGAAATGCAAAGTGAGTGGTTAACCTTAGGTGAGTTCTGCATCCCGTTAGCCCTGAAATGGCGCACCCTACTTTATGATTGGTCTCCTGCCCTATTAAAATTCTATCTTAATGCCTTCCAAATGACCATCCCAGACCAAAGTAACCTAGTAAGATAAGGGAAAGCCTCTGAAAAATCTTGCTTTACTTGTGGTGAGGCAGTAGGTACTGCTAGGCACTTATTGGTAGGTTGCAAGGTGCTGCTTGATAGGGGTTATTACTCACGCCGACGTGATAGAGTACTTGAAATCATACATGAAGCAGTAAGTCTTTCAGTAGCTAGAGCCCAAAAAGGATTGACCACAAATAAACGACAAATTAACTTTATAAAGGATGGCTCAACTGTCAACTCTAAAAGCAAGCCTTTCTCAATCCTAGGTACTGCATCTGACTGGACTATTTTAAGGGATACGTATGACAAGCACTATAAAATCCTAGAGGATGTTGGTGTTTCGTCATCCAGACCGGACATATTCCTCTTCTCTAGACACATAAAACATATAATACTAGTAGAGCTTACTGTACCGTGGGAAACCAACATTCCTAAAGACCACACAATCAAATTAAATAAATATTACGAATTAACTAATAAACTAAATAAAAATGGCTATGTGGTTAAGTTATACGCGGTAGAAGTAGGAGCGAGAGGTATACCAGCAAAATCTCTCTACAACCTTCTGAAGGACCTTGGCCTGTCGAGAACTGCAGTAAGTTCTATTTTAGAACGAGTATCAAAGGCTGCACTAACAGGTTCCTACCAAATTTGGCTAGGCAGGGCGGGAAACTCGAGCAGTGAAGGTGAGCGTTGATGCGCATCTCAAAGGGGGCCTCCTTAAACCTACACCTGGGTCGCAAGTCCTGGGAACTGCTCTGAGTTTCTCCCTCTGCCACACGAGGGACCCGGCACCCGCACGGTGAATCCATGGAAGGCTAAGAAGTTCATCTCTCTAGCTTTTCTGTTGAGTACAAACAACAGTATAACGACAATGATATTATAAGTAGGAAGAGATGTTTTTGTAGGTGGTAGAGCCACGCTGAAGCTATTACTGGTTTCAGCATGAATGGGTCGGCTCGCTCGGGGCAGTACCAACCTCTCACAGAAAACCGACGTGAAGTAACATTGCTTGCATTATTGCGTTTCGTTCAGTCAGTAAGAGCGTTGGAGGCCCACCATCCTTCCACTTCCCCCTCTCCCCCCTACACTTCCCCCCAACACAGGCTGGCAACGCACTTGTGGCTCCCCTGGTGTTGCAAGTGTCTATGGACATGTCGACATGTCGACAAATTATTTTTTGATTCAAAAAGTAAAATAATAAACTGCTACAAATGTTAAATTCATCACATATCAATAAAAGATCCACTGAAGGCCCCTAGGGTTGTTACCGAAATATTATCACTACATCAACCCATGACCTATTAACAATTTCAAGCTCCGAGAAATTCACAAATTTCTATTTTCCCGCTTACGGCAATACAAGAACGTTTCTCAAAATGAGGTTTCCTCAGGATGTTTTCCTTCACTCTCAACTGATAATGTCACAAATTTTAAATTAGTAACTATACATGATTTTCGAAACATTCGTCGCTATATGCCGAGGGACGAACCTGCGGATTCCATTGACATTCCATCAGTCAAACCATTCGCATTTATTCTCTTAGAAACATTAAACGAGTCACGAACTTCTATCCAGTTTTAAAACTATTTTTTTTTTATATTAAATGTTGTTTCAAAATTGGAACTGCCTGACCGTCGTTATCTTGTAATGCAAAGCACAATAACTGTCCATATCAGTCAGGATAAAGTTTGCTTTCTAAGTTTCCATAAGTTAAATATTTTTTAGAATCGAATCATCGCAGATATTCTTCTAATCACTTTTCTTTTTCATCATATTTCACGGTCGCGATCTTCGTTCGGCATACACAAAAACTCTGGAGATACCTCAGCACAGATCTAATTTATATTCAAACTCATTCACAATAACTGCCATACGATTATGGAATACATTACCACGTCGAGTTCAAGATGTCGAAACTATCAATAATTTTAAAACTCAATTACACCACTATTTATTCGAAAAAAAGGAGGCAGAGGGTTCGTGATTTTACTGTTTGTATTTATAATTAACTGTGGCTGTGTGTATACATTTTTATTACTATCTTTGTCATTGTTATATATTTGTACGTATGTATGTAAGTAATTATGTATGTATGTATATTTATGTTATATATGTATTTGTTTTATGTTATATATACATGTATTTATTTTATTATAATATTGTATACATGTATATCTTTATTTATCCATTTTCTTCTGTTTTGTTTATATAGGCACTACCTACAAAAGTTATTGCTTAACATCAATACCGCTGGTTAGCTGGAAGAAAATGCCTCATGGCATTAAGCTCGCCAGTGTACAAATCAAAAGTGCAATAAAGAATTTATTCATTCAGTCATATTTTGGATAGGAACTGAAATACTTCTGTAACTCTGTATCGATTGAGATTTCTATCCATTTTCTATGCTGCAGTCTAAGTAATATATATAGCTTGAATGTTCTTATTAAATATCCAATTCCAATTCCTATTTGGAATGACCTCGGAGTCCGAGTATCCTTAATCTTTAATAAGGCATAGCCTATTGATATTCTATATACGTAATAACGTTTCGACGACAATTCACTGCTTTTTTTTTAATTCCAATGTTCTGGAATAAGGATGCGAAACTTTTTTTTTCGAATTGACTACGCTATTGACCTGGCAAGGTCTTTACAGCTTCACCGGACTACTCTTTTTCAGGTGTGGTGAGAGAAAAAAATGCATTGCCGTTACGATCTTGGTTACGCTGATATAATATAATCAAAACTGGTTACGCATAATTGTCTATCAATGTTAATATTTATTTTATAAAGTATGCATAGGGTGATAATTTTCAAGCCTAAAACTTGATTCTATAAATATGTTCAGAACTTGTTTTTTGTTTTATTGTAGCACGGCAAAATGACTGCACTATGCCTGATGCTAAGCACAGTACAATCAAAAAACAATGGCGACCACCGAGTGACACACTATCCATCGCCGGTCGCCGCTATCATGCCGGCTTGCGAAAAGCTGAATATGCACAGGCTGATCCCGAAACGCGACCCGCAAAAGCGAATCACTATAACCGGCTTTTTCACCATATACATGGTGGTTGCGACCCAGCCAGACTGTAAAACCCTATCACCCCGCTTTCGCCATTGCCTCGTTCGTTATTCAGCAGGATGCACCACGTGCAGGTGAGCTTGGCTTGGGTGTCTCAAGTGGTATGATGTTATTCGACACCCCTTACATCCCAAAAGATGAATTTTATTTTAAACATAGAATACAATACACAAAAGTGCTTATATAACCTAAACCAATTTCAGTTTGTTTATATTGTAAACTTGCACATGTACACACATCCGTGTATATTAATTTAATTTTATTTTTTGCAGTTTGGATGACGTTTTATTATCACTGAATAAAATTGAAATTCGAAAAATGTATGTTTAGATAAAAAAATTGTGAGTAATACATAGATTTTTTTTTTAAACCGCCGTGGTTAGGTTTTGTTTATCTTTATTTTTGGCAACCAATCTTTTAGATCATTACTGCCATTGTCAAGAGAGGATCGAGTGGCCATCTTGTTAGACCTTTCCATGGAGTTTTTGTGGCATCTCGGAATTCATGGTCCGTGGTATTATTTTCCATTCACTTTACTTCTGCACAATAAACAAACTATATTACATAAAACACCACCAATTTTAGACAATATACAGTCAAGTGACACAAGATTATGAATAAAATATAAAATCCACTACATGACAGACCAAAATCCCGCCAAAAACTCTGTGGTTGGGTTAGCTATGCGCGTACAACTAGGTGAAGGCACTGACAAAACCGCTAAACAGTCTTGTATTAAAGTTATAATCAATTGTAAATTTTAAATTTATAAAATAAATGAATGATATTAACAAAAATAAATAATACGTTTAATGAAGTGTTTGTTTATAATAGTGTAACTATCAATATTTGTATACAAAATTTATTTACTAATTTTGAAACATCATTTTTGCTAGGATTAAAAAAGTAAAAAAAAAAGTACACACGTGTTTAAGCTGCATTACGATACTTATGATTGTGAAAGTAATGCCTTATGATCAAGTTTAGGTGCAAAAAATACTATAATCCAATGTTATGGTTTAAAACACGTGAAAATGTGTTGACTAATAAATTACATAGATAGAAAACAGCGAACTACTTTAGATTATAATCTTAAATCATGTAATGAAATTGTAGTCCTGTATCGAATTTAACATTTAAATTTAACTTCAAACCCCGCGTAACTAGTTTATCTAAAATATTAATAGCTTCTATAAGATGGTCAGGTAGGCAGACAAATTTTGACCGAAACTAATCTGTCACTCTAATTGTGTTACCGACAACTTTGATCCTTATATCCGACTGCGCTTCCCCCAGGATATGATCCGACAAGAAATTATATTAGTTGTAGTTGGCTTCGCTAATAAGGGGCAGAAAGTTTTTGGGTGGACGGGATTCCATCCATTGCATGAACTATATATATCTGTTTGTTACATTTAACTTATATGGTACTTAATATTACACAAAGATTGAGATATTAGTACCTTATAAATAGGTTACCATAATACGGTAGTTTTTATTTTATTTCCTACTAGCTGTTCCCGCGACTTCATCTGCGTGGAAGTTTATGTAATGACAGTGATCAATAAAGTCATATGAATGTGTCAAGTCCATTTATATGTCTACTTTTCTCTCGTACTTACGCCGCGTCCTCATTAAAATTACAATAACTTTTGATAGAGTGAACCGATTTTAATGAAACAAAGACTAATTTACTCTCGAGGATATACTTTATGACTTTCTTGCTGAGGTTTTATTGTGATCCCAGTACTTTGTCAGTGATGCGTGTTCATACAAATAGACAGACAGACGTTTTTAAAAATGATTGAAATGTATTCTATTACTTATTCCTAGACACCTGCAACAATTATTTTCACGAAAATCGAAAATGTACAGACACGTTAGATTTACATTCTTATTATATGTATAGAAGATAAAATTATTATGAAGTGATTTTACGTTTTTTTTTTTTAAACAACACGCAAGTCCTTTCGTGTGACAGAACATTTTCAAAACCGAAAAATTATGCATGAGGCAATGTTATTCAATGAGGTGTACAGAATTCCCGCACACCCTACACTACATCTTGTTGAATTTTTAAACCATCCGATGTCTAGCCGCCGTGAAATTCATTACAACGCCGCGTAAAAACATTCCCCGCTTTGTTTAAACGCAAAATCACAATAAACTCTCTCTTGTAACAGGCTATGCATTTTGAGGAGGCAAGCCTAGCGGAACGGTTTGGTTATTTTTTTAATCGAGTTCTATTACGTTTTCGTTGTTTTTTTTTTAGAATTTCATTCGTCAGCCTGCTACTGAAGGCGTTTATGAATATTTTATATATTTATGCTTCAAATAATTTTCGAGTACAATATAAACAAAATTTAAAACTTATAACAGATTAGATTTGTAATGAATCAGTAGACTATTAATCTATTATTAGAGATAAATAAAAAAGTTTATTCACAGAGAAACAGAAACTCGATTGTACTAGAATACCTTTCTTTTCTTATTCAAAGAAATTCATATTTTAAATACTATATAACATGTCACTCATACAATTACGACGAATAATTTAACGACACCACTACGTACTTATTTAACTATTAATCGATTAATTCAACAATTAATTATTTATAGTTTTTTAAACAATTAATTATTCATTTTAAAAATTAACCAATGGATTCACTGATCTACGAATGAATCTTTTAAATATTTGTCCAATTACTAAATTACTTAATTATGAAATTATTTTTTTCGATTTATTATTTAATTAATGTATCTAATTAACTCATTACTTCATTTATTTATTTATTTACAAAACGCGTACAAATAACCGTAAATATATACAGGTATAAATATATACTAAAGCGATATTAAAATATATTTCAATAATTCCTTCAATTTCTTTATCGCTGGTTTGTATAAACTGTATACACATATATAGATTTATATTATTCACTTTACCGTTCTATAACGATGACACGATGAGTTTTTACTTCACTAGTAACCGTCCGTGACTTCATTCCCGTTATTCTATACACGCAAATAAAATTGAAGTGCCTATTTGTAAAATCAAAATAACAGCTTTTTACTGAATGTAAATGAAAGTATATGCAATATTAATAACAAAAAAAAAACAATGTTTCTTCCGGTTAAACGGAAACGGTTGAAACAATTTTGACGCAGCTGATAGCTGATGTTATAAGGAGCAAGTTTATTAAAGAGGAAAAAAATAGTATACCACGCAAATATAAGGGGCACGGCCATTACACAAAAGTGTTTTTTTGCTAAATTCTACGCGGTAGATGGCGCTGTAATGTGGCTGTAATATACAACTTATTAAAAACAAAATAGATGTTCCTCACAAAATATATATTTTTCTATCACATTAAATTTTCAAAACAGATATCACTTGTTGCCGAGATTACTTCATTCTTCTTCTTCGAGACTATTACACCAAACATTATCTCTTTATGCGGTTTAGTTTATCATTTTCATTACATAGTATAAAACAAAGTCGTCTACCGCGTCTATCTGTCTGTCTGTTCGCGATAAACTCAAAAACTACTGAACGAATCTTTAAGCGGGTTTCACCAGTGGATAAAGTGATTCACGGGGAACGTTTTGGTATATAATTTGTCCAGGATTTTTTTTATAATCAGGGCGGGACAACGTCTGCCGGGCCCGCTAGTAATATATAAATATATAGAAACATGCAAACCGGCAGTAATCTAATATCCACGGAATGTAACGTCAAAGCTGAAACCTTAGGCGGACTGTCTGTCTGGACAGTCCCTAAAGGCATCGCCATTCAAATATTAGAATGTCCCCTTCTGTCTGTTTCATTTCTTGATATAACCAAATACGTACGTAATAAGTGCGTATCAACATGTGTATTCTAAGCCGTAGGTACATGTGAAGTTCATATATTTTTAAAAAGTGATCTAAGATTAATAACATGTATAATACAGTGAATTGGAAAATATTATGTAGGTAGGAACGTGGATAAATGTAAGTACATATATGGAAGATTTACAGTATATAAAACTAGCGGAATCTTAACTAATATTATAAATACGAATGTGAGTTTGTTACGCTTTCATCCCTTAACTACTCAAATGACCATCATGCAATTTTACACACACGTTATCAGGGATACATTTTTTTTTCGAACTGACTATGCCTTTGACCTAGCAAGGTCTTAACAACTTCACCGGACTACTATCAGGGATACAGAAAAGAGCCGTTAAATCAACATTAATGCGAGTGAAGCCGCGTGAAAATGCTATTATTAATAAATGCTTTTAATAATAAAATGACATTATTAATAAAGAAAAAAAACTAGATCGTAAAAAAATGTGTGCGTGTACTAGTGTACACACGTAAGAAGTGAAACTTGTTTAAGGCCTTATTTTTCGCAAAATGATCTATATGCAACTTTCCAGAAATTGGTTAAAAAAAAAAAAAAAAACCCTTTCTTTCTTTATGGCAAACAATTTCATTAATATATTACAAAATAAAGTTAAATTACATAAAGTTTAAACAAAAGGATTTTATTATCATAGACATGAATACAAAAAAGATGGCGCGTAACGGAAAAATGTGACGGTAAATTTTTTCCAACGCCGATAAAGAAGTTTCACTTCAACAATAAAATATTCGGTACTTACGTATTAACGGCACCGCAGACGAGACGAGACGGGAAAATTGAACAAAATAAATAATCCACCTATTAATATACAGGACAAGATATCAATCACATTACCCAGGTGTAGATTGTCTGCATTTGACTAACTTAAGTTATTTTAACCTCTCGTCTGCTTTTAACTGACGTCATACATAATTACCATATAATAAATATATTACAATTACACAATTAACACAAAATTAAGGACATCTGATATATCGAATCCCATCAATCTATACAGGTTACCGTGCGTGTCGAAGAAAGATATATGGACAAACTTAATCATTTCCCTCCATTTTAAAATGCCTACATAAAATCAAACACACGGCCAAGTGATTCACTCGGAACTAGTGATATCTGATAAAAAATATCGCAAATAGACTAATGTCGTTTGGATCTATTACGAACCGAGTTCTATACATTGTGGGTTTAAACACAATCTCAACTGGTTTTAAATTATAGTGTAGTATAAGAAATACTCTAAATCTAGAGGAGGACCGACCCACAAGCGCAACTGCTGAAACACACTCATAGGTGTTTTTTCTTTCTGCAGACTCTTGGTCCGCACCTTGTTTTCTGCTGTTGTTAATTTTATTAGTTTTGTCATAAATCGTCTAAAATATGAGCATATATTGTTATTATTCTACTTAACTATTGAGTATTATAGAGTATTACGTTACATTAGTTAACATTAACTACATGTAATTGTATTACATATTTTTAATTGTGATTATTTCCTTCATTATTATCTGTTATTGCCATTTTTAACTTATAATCCACAATATCTCGCGCCAGAGCGTCCACTGCTCGATGGATGAACCTACTTCTTATAGGTACTTGGCGACAAATTTTCGACTCGAGCTATACAGAGTCGCGCTAAAAACGGTCATAATACGATGCTATAGTTTCATTACCACGAAGAAGATGAAGAAGTCTCCTCAAGTTTTGGCTAACTGCAGGATAAGAATCTACGTCTATAAGAAATTACCTCATTATATAGTATAAAACAAAGTCCCCTACCGCGTCTGTCTGTCTGTCTGTTTGCGATAAACTCAAAAATTACCGAACGGATTGTCATTCGGTTTTCACCGGTGGATAGAGTGATTGATGAGGAACCGTTTTAGTATATAATTTGTCAAGGATTTTTTCATAATCAGGGCGGGACAACGTCTGCCGGGCCCGCTAGTTACCATATAATATTGTGTACAATGTATAAAATAAATGAAAAGTGTCTAGCAGTGGAAAATAGTCCCGAGTGTATTTTGGAAACTATACAGAGGCGCGGTAAATGCGAGTGAAATTCGACCGTTAATACTACAAAATTGCCGAGTTTCGCTTGATTTGCCCATAAATGCGGTAAATTGAAATGTTATACGCTTCGTTAAAAAGGTCGCTTATGATAGCGGGTACGCGTAACACTATTATAGAGCATGGAGTATTATTCATTTTAATTGTTTTACAAAACAGTCATTTATTGTACATTAAATATTACTAAATATTGATTTCCATGTATTCTACAGACGGATTACTCAACTAGTTTAAATTTGAAAATATAATATTTTAAAAAGAATACGTTTGTAAAGAATTTTATGTGTAATACAAACTACTAAAAAAAATATTACTCAAGTTTACACTGGCAGAGCCCTCGTCAATCTTTTTGGCCGCTCTGAATATTATAATTTATACGTTTGGGCTTGTGCAGAATATTGTCAAAAGTCTAAATAGAAAATAAAGATAAAATATTATTATAGGAATTTAAAATTGGCATTTATTTGTCCTTAAGTTATCTTTATGTTAATATAATACGTATCTGTATCTAAATTTAGAGCGGTCAAAAAGTTTGGCACGTACTCTACGAAACTCAATAATTATAGAACATAAAGTACTGTGGTACTGGTTGTGAAATACACAATTTTCCATTGATAATGAGTCAATAAATAATCCGTGATAAAGTTGCGTTTATTTCACATTATTATTTATTACGCAAATTCGCGACATGCGGAACGAATATTGTCGCGATTGGCGGGAGTTTGCCGCCTATATTTATGACCGTTATGGTCTTTCATCTACGAAAAAAAAAGGCCCGTTTCTGATACAAAAAAAAAGAAGAAAAAAAAAAAAAAAAAAAAAAAAAAAAAAAAAAAAAAAAAAAAAAAAAAAAAAAAAAAAAAAAAAACAAGAACACTATAGAATTTTAAAAAAATGAGTTCGTGTAACCGTCACACGCGATTGAAGTAAAACTTTTTAAATATTTTTTATTTTGTCAATAAATAGTTTATAAACAAATCAATAAAAAAACTTATAAAAACAAAAAATACAATAGAATTAATTATGTTTATATGGGCGCGCGATATTAAATCGAAGCTTCATTATCTGTAGTGCCATCTATCAGCTAATTCGGAACTTAAGTAACACAGGAAATATTATTAGCAACTCTTTGTTATAAAGTAAATAAAATATAAAAAAAACTACGAACAGATTACTATGATAAGTAGCGAATTAAATTAATTATGATTTAATAGATGTTTTGGTTATGTTTATTTATTATCTAACTGGATGGTACAGAAACGTGACGCCATATTGCCGTAACGCACTTCCGTTGCATGTTCGTCTAGTTACCCCCTAGTCGCGCCTAAATAGGTTTTACTTCAATAATTATTATGCTTTTTAACTTATTATTCTTATTTATAGATTTTGTTATGTTACAATAAAAGCAATTATTTTCATTCCATGAAACTATAGAAACAATTATTTTATTATTTACTTACTAGTTGAGATAACATAAACTTCAATGAATTTTAATAATACACGTTATATATTTTTAACTTTAACTTACATCTCACTTCATGTTAAACGACGATGAGACTTAAGAAGAGATAGCATGTTAAACCTTGAAGACCTGCCTGTCAATTGTATCTTCTGGATCACACACGGCAGTTTGTCAACTGTATGGTAGTGGTATCTAGTAACACGGTCTTTAAATACTTTTCTAGAATTGGAATAAGTCATTTGCCATGAATATACTAGTTTCCTACTTTGTAAACATTTTCAAGATCACGCCTTGTGTTGTAATCTAATAAATATGTATTTTATTTTAAACGTGGCCGTGATCTGATATTCCTTAAATCTCTTTTTACAGTATAACAAAGTCTTAGTCATAATATTTCTATTACTGCCATATTCATTCTTTCGTAATTCTCACCAATATTGTTGTATACAGACAACTCTGAACACAATTTATACGTGGGTAATTAAACGTATCATGTTAATTGCAACCCTATGATATACCGATATGCATATTTTGTAATACAGTTTGTATTTTATTATACACTGAATTCAATTATAAGTAATTAAAATTCAAGGACAGCAATTATCGTTTTCATGTTAGGTTACACCTGGAATCTCCTAGGCATTACTTGTAGATGTAGATGTGAATAGTCAAAATTTATTGCTAATAATTTTTTAAGTTTTTAAACGCTAATTAATTGCTTAATAATAAAAAATACTAATTTGAATTTTACATACAACAAAGTAATCGTTGATTTTCTGTTTTGTGATTCAAAAAAAGTTAACTAAATAGTTCTACCATCAGACGAAATGGAAACACCGTTAGAATCGACAAAGAGATTTTTTATATATTCTAATGATGAGACTGAAAATGTATATAGCATTAAAATAAAATTTACAATAAAATATTAAAACTATACGGTTAAAAACGTAGTACGAATGATCGCATAGATGGCGTTAAAATCAAATTTAATGTCACAGTAACGTATTAAACATATACGATGACGATACCGCACGATAGATATACGATTACACTTACGAAGTTTTTTTATTTCGATGAACTTATGCCCGGTTTCTGATATACTCGGTTAAACTACCAATAGTTATTGACTCAACAAAGTTATCCATAAGATAAGCTGTCGAATGGTCCGTTGAGTTTTAAATTTACTATTATATAGTCGTAATGCATTAGGCATTAAGTCCGCCATTGCGTATTTAACGCATAATGTGTAAATAAATAAATAATGCAATAATACTAACGCTTATGTAAAACGAGGTAAAATATTCATATTTTCATAGATAAACTAGAAACCGTGCGCGATTTCTTCCATGATACAAATATAACGATAAAATGCTGTGTAGCGTTATCTAGTGGCAAGTTATTCTAATGAATAACATAAAAAGCTTCCTTATCAAAACACACTACGTTTATCAGCTTCCATGGTGTTTGGTCAAATTTAAGTTCCACCAATATTCATCCATTTTAAAAAATAATAACTTAGTATTTACTAAAACTGTATTCGTGTTGGTTAATATTTCCTTTAAAATATAGTCATGATCCACTACAGTGTAGTATAGTGGGAAATTTCAATAACATATTGTTATTGAATGTATGTTTTTGATTTTTATATTGTAACAGTAAAATCATTTGTTACAATAAACACCATGGTAATATATAGAAACCGCTAAATTGTAAAGAAATTCCTTACCACCGTTGCAACGCGCTGGCCTTCGATAAAATAACATGCCAATACGAAGAACGGAGACTTATCACCACCGCGACATCTTGAGAACTACCTCATACGTTAAATCCTATTTTCATATTACTATTCGTTCATCTTCGAGCGGTGATCCTGTATCTTAGGTTAGGTTTTAACTGTTACTACATTTGTTATTTATTATTCCTTTTCCACATAAGTTTTTATCTGGCTATTGTCTCACACCTCGAACAGTAGCTACCTCTTAGTTTTAGATCTATCTAGATTAATTGTAACTTATAATATTAATACATTTATATAAGTGTATATTTTACATCTCTGGAACGCGCCCCACACAATGCATATGTAAATAATAAAGTTTTTGCTTATCGATAAACTTCGGATCGTCCCTAAAATGTAACAAGAAGGGTAATATGTCTGAAAAAGTTGAAACAGGACCCGTAAATCGGCGAATCCAACGTTTTTCGGTTAAACAAATGCAGGCATAAATTAACTGGAGAGTGACGAGGGTTCTCGTGACACGTGGATGTGGTATTAAAGTACTAAACACGCGATACGAAGAATACAGGTGTGGTTAAGATATCGAATTCTTTATACGTATAAGTTTGTTTTGTCCTTGATATATCGTTCATATGTGTGCAAACATTTGCAATTAATTATTTGGTAACAAAAGCAGTGTTCTGTTAAATAAACAAAAGTGACTGCGGTTTTATTAAAAATTAGCTGCCGGCAACAGTTTTCTACTGGTATATACTTATATATACTAATATTATAAAACCGGAGCGTGTGTTTGTTTGGCTAAACGCACTAATCTCAAGAATTACTGCTCCGATTTGGAATTTTTCCAGTATTAGATAGCTAATTTATCGAGGGAGCCTTTAGGTTATATATCATCACGCTAAGACCAATAGGAGCAGAGCACCAATGCATAATGTTTCAAAATCGTTTTTTTCCTTATGAGAGCTTCCGCTGCGTGTTAGCGTTAGCCCAAAGTAACTATTCCACGCGCAGGAAGTCGCGGGCAGAAGTTAGTTAACCAATAAATGAGATTAAATCTTCTCTTTACATTAGGATTATTTGATCAAATAAAATGGCAACTGAAAATCAATCTGTCAATATTCTTGAAGATCTCTTCTGTCTAAGTCACTCACTTTTTATATTGAGATATTTCGGCCTAAACGCATCACTCTTCGTACATTTTATAAACCATTTTCTGTCATACAAGTCTTGTCCTAATAATTACAAATGCAACAAAAACAATAATTAGTCAAATAGGTGCAGCTAGTTTGAAGCGATGCGCTTACATACATTCAGCAATTGTTTTTTATTTACATTTAGGTAGACATTTGATAGTGTTTTATTAAACAAATGAACAAACGTATCTAAAAGTAATTTGAGTATAATATACAGGTACCATATGTATTCGTGAATGATTGTCTCTCCTATGTCGATTGTCCAACAACGACCTAATCTAATTATTAGGAACATGCGTCTCGTTCGATTGCATGACATGATTTGTGATAGGCGCCGCCGTGTATCAATGCCCACAGGGTATTCCAGATACGTACACTGGCTGGAACAAGAAAGATTACAACCAATGTTCATTATCGATAATGCAAAGGCATCTGTTATGTAAATTATTAAAAAAAATACTTAAAAAAAAAGGATTGTGTGGTTTTATGAAACCACGGTAAAAGTGAAACTTTTTTCACACTATAGACATTTAACTAATAATAGTCTATACACTACATGGGCAGCTGCTGCGAACTATAGGCGCCGCCATATTGGCCCTGGCTGCTCTGACGTGCGCCTTTCACTTTATCCGTACTCCGCGGCCGATCATCACGCGACATGCAACACACAGACTAAAATAGTTTGAGACGACGTAATAAAAGTTTCACTTTAAAAACCTTTGATTTATTTGATCATATTTTAATTAACTTCCAATAAGTAATTTGTAGCTTTCCGGACATTTAATTAAAAATCTTATTTTTAGATACCTATCAACGTATTAACATAAAGTGTTCATTACATAAACATTATTACGAGTAGTCGTTCAATAAAATTCGAACATGAAAAGGAATACAAAATGTTTTCTTCACGAATTAATAGATAGTTCTTCATTGACATAAAAACCCAACACACACTGTCTCGAATAAAAGTAACGCTCAAAATCGGCAGCGAAGACTCCCGAATATACATACGTAGTTATAGTTATACGATAAACTTATTATTTTGCAAATTCAACTTTACCTGAATGATTTAAAGTTGTTTGTACAAGGACGCGAGACTATTTGAAATGACTGCATAATGCACTCATTTTTGTGTGCCGGCTGTGAGACGTTAAGTGTGCATCTTGGGTTTTTCTATATGGGAAAATTGGTTTTGTGTAGATGTAAGAAGCAAATGATGAATATAAACTTACAAATAAACGAAGCTCGTCGATGCAATGAAAAAACTAACTAAATCCAAATTTCTTACTGACAGCATTGAAGCTCTTAAAAAAAATCGGTTCACCAACAGAGGAGAAAAGATACTGAATTTTTTTATCTTCGCCTATCTATATATATATATTTGTAGATTAAAGTAGAATGTTGTATGTTTATCTAAAATAAGATGGAAGTGAACTAAAATCAATAGATATAAACATAGATATCAATAGTTATTATAACAATTGGTCTAAATTCGATATACTTGTCCTATGCACTATTCAGTACATGTCAAGTACATAACTAGACTAGTACAGACGACATTGACGCTTCCCGGACAACCGAACAAACGTTTCCCTAAACATTTATCAACGAATAAGAAAAGATGTGGAATGGACTTTATAATTGAAAGTATAGTAAAATAATGCTTTTTTATATAGAACATCTAATTACATTACTGGGAGTACCATCGATAAAACATGCAGTCATGCGTAACAACGTAACCGTCAGATTTTTTTTAAACGACATCTATCTGCTCGCTCGTAGTACGTTGTTAACCGTATCGTTACATATTATAAAACAAAGTTCTCTGCTACGTCTGTCTGTCTGTTCGCGATAAACTCAAAAACTAACGCACGGATTGTTTTGCGGTTTTCACCAGCGATTCACGAGGAAGGTTTAGAGGTATATAATTTTTGTAGGCTTTTTTTAATTATGAGGACGGGATAACATCCGTAGGTCCCGTTAGTTTCTTTTATATTTTACTGTAACATTAAATTGTATTTTAACACCATTGACATTTTCATTCTCTTTATCCGAAATATAACATTTATTTTAATTAATTCTAATAATGTTTCCACCTCGTCTGATTGTAAAACCATTTACTTACCTCTATCTGTAAGCATGAAATTACGGATTACGTAGTGCTGTTATTAAAATACAAATTTATTACTTATATTAGAGAATACACTGTTATTACAAAAAAATGATAATATCTATTTGCTTCGTCTGGCCTACACATCATGCACATCATACCGCTTGCCCCACCTCACACGTAGCTGAACGAGAAATGCTTATAAAAATTAAAATTTTTATAAATTTGTATTAGATGACGATGCAATGATATTTTTAAGGTAAAGACTAATAATCGAAGAAGTAAAACTAAAACAACTTGATCGAAATCTATTGAGTAGTTTTTGCGTGATGCGCTCACAACAACAGACACCTATAATGTTTTTTAATTATATGTATTGAAACAAATGGAAAATTTATTAAACTTATAAAAATTGTTAAATATATTTTTATTATTGTTTTTACAAAAAATCAGCTCCATAACATGCTTTGTGCACTGTACGTCGTGCATACATCACGGTGCGTGGACCATTATTCTAATTGGTCACAAATTATGCTTGATCGGGTTAGCATTTAAGCTGCGGGGTGGACACGCACTACGTAACTCAGTTTATCTGTGGTTGATTACGCTTCAATATTGATTATTGCATTGTTGTGATTGATTTTTAAAAAACATTTTAACTTAGTGAATTATATATTAGTATTACCTCTCACCTGTTGTTGTAGTTAGTTCTCAATTATAGACGGCAACGATTGATACTTATTGACAAATTTTCAAGAAAAGGGGTGAGGTCTATTTGTAGCCAGAGATGTAATAAGAAAAAAAGGTATTTTTGAAATCATAATCGTCGTTGATTGGGTTTACTGTATTAAACATGTTGCCAAAAAAAATTGATTCACCGTGTTCACGAGCTTAATATACTTAATTGAATATGCAGCTATAAAAGTAATAGTTTCATGTAAATATCAGATACATCTATTAGACTTCTAGAAGTTCTAGAATAGGTATTTCATTAAAAAAGAAAAAAAATCACTATTTTTTTTTCAAGGAATGTTTGTCGTGGTCTAATGCTTTGACCAGTGGAATATCAATGCGATATCCGCAGGTTGGATCCCTGGTACATGCCAATTTTTCAGAATTCTTGTACATTTCTTATTTAAATTGGTAGCACTATCAGCTGACGTTGTGAATGAAAACATCGTGAGGAAACCTGAACCTGAGAAATATTCTTCTAGTACCTTGTATGTGGGAAAACACAGAACTGTGAATTTATCAGAGTTTTAAACCGCCAATATGTCGTGGGCTGGCGTGGTGATCATGCCCTTACCTTCCTTCGGGATGAGGCCGATGACCCTGCAGTGGGTCTTTAACACGCTGACGATGATGATTACAACAAATATTTATTATGTCATTTATGTATTTATTTTTGGACAGTTAACCAGTACATCATTACATAGTATAAAACAAAGTCCCGTACCGCGTCTGTCTGTCTGTCTGTTCGCGATAAACTCAAAAACTACTAAACGGATTTTCAAGTGGTTTTGCCAGTAGATAAAGTGATTCATGAGGAACGCTTTGCTATATAATTGGTCAAGGTTTTTTTTTAAATCAGGGCGGGACAACGTCTGCCGGGCTCGCTAGTTAATCATTACATTACATACTATACGATATTCATTTGTTCAGTTTACTTTATAAATACTGATTTAAATCAATTTAAATTTCATAACAATAAGGTAGAACTACGTAAATTATGCCTAGAAGTAAACACTGAATATGTTTCGTATTTTAAAATTAAATAAAAACTGTATTATGTCATTCATACTTTTTATTTATATATTTAGATGAGGAAACGAATTAAGTCCTGGAATTCAATAAATAAGCTGACTTAATGACTGACATATCAACGCAGGGCCTAAACTATAAGGGTTATAAACTTGAAATTTTGCACAGGGTATACTTTTATAACGCACTAGGAATTTTTGATTTTGATTGAAAGGATTTTTGAAAATTCACCTCCTAAGGGGGTAAAACTAGGGTGCAAAGTTAGTATGAAACTTTGCCGTTTTTGAAGTTATTCGAATGAAATTCAGTATGAAGGTCCTTCATTGAAAGTCATAAAACTCGTGTAAAATATTTTTTCCAAAATCATCCCTTAAGGGGGTAAAAGGGGGGTGTTAAAGTTAGTATGAAAGTTCTCTGACTTTCAAAGTTATTTCAATAAAATGTTGTATCTGGGTTATAAGTTCCTAATAATGGTTATTGCCGATATCCCTTTTTGTGAATTCAATCCCTGAGGGGATAAAAGAGAGGGGCAAATTTAGTAGGTATAAAAGTTTTTTGTATTTACCTACATTATTCAATGAAGGATTCGAAACTGTCGAAACACTTCTATCTAGCGGACCGCGCGCGCACGGACTTGCTGCCGTGGTGCATGAGGTGGGGGGATGGGATGTACGTAGTCGAAGAGTGGGCATCCCGAACGCAGGCAGTCGTCGGTAATTATTTTTTTATACACAATTTTTACCTATATTTATTCACTAGCTGTCCCCCGCGGCTCCGCACGCGTTTTTTTTAAATGTATTAAAGAAATGTAAAATTGTAATTAGGTGTGTACATTACAGAAATGCTTTTTCAAAAACATTTGTAACTACGACACGCACGCCATCTACTGTATTATATTACGTGTACATTAGATATGTGAATACGAATAGTATATCGAATGGGATGGGATTTATCATCAGCAGCATACCTGGAACTTTAACCTACTATATACCACCCTCGATGCTCACTAACACTATATAAGATAGTAGGTAATGAAAATTTTAAACTATACATTATCGAACAATTTGTGTTAAATTGTTTATTATATAGATATAACATGCCCATATTGTCAATATAATTGTGTTATTCTTATACGTTGCTATAAGGGAGAGGGAGGAAAGGAAGAAAGAAGAGGAGAAAAGGGGAGGGAAAGGGGAAAAAAAAAAAGGGAAAAAATGAAATAATTATATATTTCGAGCAGTACAGCGCACGACTCACGGCTTGTTTAAGTAAACAAATTATTTTTGATCAATTTCACACGAACGAATGCATAGGTAACAGTTCTCACTACATAGTGTAAAACAAAGTCCTCTGTCTGTCTGTTTATCTGTTCGCGATAAACTAAAAACTACAGAACGGATTTTCATGCCGTTTTCACCAGTAGGTAGAACGGTTCATGGGAAGGTTTAGGTATAATTTGTCAAGGTTTTCTTTTTATTATCAGGGGGGGACAACGTCTGCCGAGCCCACTACTTAAAATAAAATAGCTCATTAGTTAGTTGTCTGCCAGTGAAAGTCCCGTGAAAATTAATTCAAGCATTTCGGATATTCCATGCGGCTGAAAAAAACCTAAATTCTTTTTATGAGGTCTGCAATCTACCAGTGAATATCCCGTGAAAATCGGTCCAACCATTTTGGAAATAGCAATGCGGACGAAGCCGCGGAAAATAAAATAAATATGTCACGCTATAATTTGGTTTCTGGAGTAAAAAGTAAAATTCCCGTTAAAATAGGTCCAGCCGTTTTGGAGATTACCCGGAACAAACAAACAAAAGAGAAAATATAATAACTAAAAATATAGAAAAGTATAAAAAAAAATTTTTTGCATTTGTAGACATATCATTCATCAAAAAGTTGTTATTTTAATTGTAATAAAAACTTTATTTTTATAATACGTATAGAGAACAAATAAAAAATTGGAAATAAAAGTGTTAAACTTTGATAGGAAAAAAATTTTGTATGTTTGCGATAGAATTCCCGTAAGTTACCTGGCACGTATATACACTCGCTACTAATCTCTCGAAAGGAAAAGGGTTTGAATTTTTCATTGGTGCTCTGTTTCTATTAGTCTTAGCGTGATGATATATAGCCTAAAGCCTTCCTCGATAAACGAGCTATCTAAAACAGAAGGGTTTTCTCAAATCGGACTGGTAGTTCCTGAGATCATAGCGTTCAACCAAACAAACAAACAAACAAACTCTTCAGCTTTATAATATTAGTATATGTAGATATCTCCTACTTTCATAAATAATATAATAAAATATGTACATAATGATTCGAATTTAATTATAAAAGATCGATTTTAAAATAAATAAAATACTTTTATGAATTACCTACCCTAAATTACTACCTCATAAAATTATTAAATATGTCTACAGACGATCTACTGTAGGCTAGTATAACAACCTTAATATCGCAAACGAAGTTGCGGGTAAAAGCTAGTGATAACATATTTAAACTTAAACGTAATTCTGCATCCATAGTGTTCTGAATTCGCTGTCACTGTTGTGAATTCCATTCCCATACATTTGTGTGATTCACCAATTATTGTTCTAAATCATGGCGTATTTTGTGCCCGGTGTATGTTTTTAAAGTCCAGTTGTATGACTTAAAAATACATGAAAGTATTAATTACTGATATACTTCCATAATAAATATTAATTATATTGTAATGAAAAAAGTAACATAAATTTTAAATTCCTAAAAACGTTATCGTTGTTTTTATTAAGACAGTAATCGTAATAACGTCCTATAAAAGACGAAGGTTCGTTCGAATTAGCATAACACGAAAATCCCATAAACATATGACATTCGTTTTAAACACCCTTTTGTGTGTTACAACGGTATGTCAAATTTCCCCTTTGAAATTAAAATTCGTTGTATAATAAATACTTACACAAAATTAAACATTCTTGGTTTACTCTATTATACTGTAAACAAGTCGTTTAGTATTGCTATTAGTATTTAATTCAAAAGGAAAAATATTAATGCTATGGTGTTATTACAAACAGGAAAAGTTTATTTGTTCATCTCCGGACCTACTATAATGCCATTCTAAAAAAATATTCACAATTCCTATCTGATTTCTTATTGTAATCAACTCAAAGTCGCGGACGGAAAAGCAATAAAACCGATAATAAATAGTACACATCATACGTTATAACATGTAAAAAGTATAGAAAAGCTTTACATATAGTCTTGGTTAACTCGTGGTTTATACATTTTTTTTTGTATTTGATACTATTTGACCATAACCTTACCAAAAGGTAAATAACTCTGTAACACTAAAACCTATGAAACCTGGCTCTAAAGTACAACTGCAAGAATACCCCTATAGTTTTTTGAACGACATATTTTAAATTTGATGATGGTAATTAGACAGATGAGCTTAGGAAAAACTCTATCTTCATACCATGTTTTCAACACAATATTTTTCTTCACCAAAAACGTCAGCTCATTACAAGGCTTAGAACCTACTTAAACGTCATCGCTAAAATATGTGTATTGCAATCGTAATGAATGTTTCTAACGCTAACACATCCAATACATGGTAATGTAATTAGGTAACAAGCGAAATAAATGGTAGCCATTAATTAAAATAAAGTTGAGTGGATCGTTGTCTTGCGGCGGATTACACCCATATATACTTAACCCTTCCCTGTTGTTAATATCTGTCAACTTAATTAATCCTTTTTAGACTCATGACATGTGTGGACTAACAACTAAATACTATGTAATTATATTATGCCAGCTTTTGCCGCGGCTTCATCCATGATAATGTAGGTTTGGCCTATATACTTGGAGTAGTACATTTTCTAAATGAAGGGTAACCCTACCAGACCCTATGTACTTGTTGTATTTGTACCTCTGATAACAAAAAATAATCATATTCGCATATATAACTTAAAGTACTAGTTTAATCTCGATAATTTGTGAACTAAGTTGAATTTTTTAAATTGTAATTTTGTCCTTTTTATCTACTTAGGTACTTATTTTTACTACTTTTACCTACTATTACCGACATGAAGTTGTCTCTGTTATATTTTATAATTACTGCCTAATCCCTATGAAAAAGCGTAACAGTATGTAATCTAGATATTACTTGGAAAAGGTCTCTATTAATGAATAATTAACGTATTACAACAATAAAGTATTGTCTAGCGCTATCTAGTGGATATAAAACAGATAGTAAAATGCCTTGATTATGAAAAAGCATTTAGATGTGTCAACTCTGATCGTGGTCGGTCAGATCGGACCTTCTGATTTCAAACCAAGCGTACTCGCGTCCACGTCCATGTATCAAACCACAGATCACGCCGCCGGAGTATAGCAGTCATTGTCGCTCCCACACGCTCGCCGCGGGCCACGTCGGCAGCGTCTCTAACTTAGTAATAGAGACTTCGAACACGCTGTTAGCGCGACAGTGACACTGTTTTCACTAGCTCATCACATGCGCCAGAGATCACACCATATATGTGAATACATACATGCTATGGGAGGGTTTTTACTTCTCCTATTTTTTTATTGTTTTTGTGGTTTGTTTACTTTAGCCAAAATTGTGAGACTAAAAATACATGTACGTACACGTGAGGCACATATGAAGTTACACATATTTCTCACCAACGCATATAAGTATGTTCACATTAGTTTGCATGAGTGCCTTAAACGCACGTCTAAACTGTCTGGTGGTCAAAACTCTGTAAAGGCCCATTAGACCATCACCGGATAGTCAGATCGTAAAAAATCGTGAACAGTCAAACGATTCCAGAATTTATCGATCTCAGATATATACATATATACACTTATATATATAGGTAATTTTTAAACGCATAAATAAAATCATCTATCTCTCACATTATAATAAACTGTTTCATACTACTAATGTTGTTGTAGATAGAGCTGTTTAACAAAAAACCACACCCGCGACCCCGTACGAGATGGGGCTATGTTTTATTCAAATTTACTTACATTTATACTAACGGGAACGACCTTTGCTATCCAGTATTGTATTCCCTCGCTACGCCATATATCTTCTTCACGGCACGTCCCGTGTTGTATTTATTTTTCGAGTTCAGTGGCTGCAGAATACGCTCCATCTTTGAGACTTACGCATTTAGTTATAATATTTACGTTACAATGTATTAACTCTCCATATAAAATTAATTTATAATATTAAAATGTCCATAGCAATATTCGTTGTAGATACGCACAACGACCAAGTTCCTTGAGCAAATATTTCAATAACCGAATTTTCCCACCTGCAAACTAATACAGTTTGCTTACACGGCGTTGATAATAAATAATACAGGACGTCTTATAAATTATTATCGTGTTAGCTCACTGCTCATTTGCTGACGAAGTTTTATCCCCTCGGGTATTGAACCAATCACGGCGCCGGAGCGAGATGTGAACTTATTATGGGAAAAGTATGGACGTTGCCGCACTGGACTGTTGGGAAAATAGAAAAATATTAGCAATGTTTGAATTGTTTCCGAGTAAACATAAAATATTTTCTGAAAAAAATAAGTAATTAATATCATCACACTTCGTGGATGAAATGAATATGTTCCCATTTTTATTAGATCATGTCCATTTATACCAAGTTTTTTACTCAATGTAGAGTCGTAGATCTATTTTCAAATTTTCACACAATATTAGGGTAGCGGCACATTTAATAAAAGCACTTATTTGGTTCGTTCTTACTGAGTTTGTGGAAATTAGAAGTAGAAATTTAAATGATAATTATTTAATAATGTTGTATGTATATTACTGCAGGGTTTTTGGTTAATTTAAACTATTTTTTGTAACATTAAATTTTTTAATCTTCATAAAAATATTGTAGAATTTTTTGCTAGAAAATAACACAACAAACTCAATACATCATCGCTTTATTACGAAGGAGATACCGACGTAGGTGATGGTGACAATTTTTCAACGCAAAGTGGGAACAGAACAATCCCTGATTAATCCACCGGTGAGATCGTCTATTGAAGCGCGAGTGGCAATTGCACGACTCAGACGTTTTGATACTTAAAAAATATTTAATTTTATTTATTTGACATATAGATCTGATTCATATATAGTATTTGTCAATAAATATTAAATCGATCTTGAATTTTTATAACACTAATAAATATTACCACATTTTACATAAATACATAAATTAAGTCAATTTATTCGTTTACAAATATAAAATCATAGCACTTATGCCATTATTAACATATAATTTTACTTATTAGAGTTGAGTAATTTACGTAATGTAAAATTATTGTAGAAAAATAAGTGACTGTAGGAGCTTCGGCTCACTACTAGAACATTCCAGACTAACACGGACAGCGTAATAATAAGACTTGGAGAGTGTAAAATAGACTGTTTATTAAAATGATCATAAAAGGTATTTATACAGACATGCGACATTTCATTTATGTGTTCAATTGTTTGAACGACATTCTATTTACAATATTTACAAAAGTTTCAGCCAGTCTGCCAGAGAGGATGACATTCTCGGTAGCTACATGACTAAGGTTCCTAAAATAAATTGATGAATAAATATCAATAACCATACAATACCTAACCATAATGTGTTAAATAACCAGATTTGTGATTTTAATCATAATTTTGTAAGTGGCTTAATAGTGACCGTGATTTAGGATTAGTCATAATATTGATGTTTTGAAAATAACACGTATTTTACAAAAATAAAACCATTATATAAAATAAATTCTTGTATCATTTAGGAATATTTTCTATACACAATACAAAACATTTATAATATAGAAAAGTTTCAGTTGTATATTTTTATTAAAATGCTTGAAACGTATAATATAGATAGCTTTTTTATATATAAATATAAATAAAGTATCAAGTTCTAGCCGTCGCTCTAATTATTCGCGCCAATACTTGCCGCAGAACCAGAGTATTAATATTTTGGTTGAGTTTTTCGCCGCCGTCAATTCCCGAGAGCTAGTCCCAGTCTAAGTGGGGGAAGCTGGGAAATTATGAGAGGGAGTATCATACTCCGTCTCAATAAATTATCGAAGATGAGTAGGTACATTAACTAATTAGAGACACCGATACTCGAATTATTTTAACGTAACAATTTCAAAACTGGGACTTTTAATACGTAAATTGAGCTGCTTTACGCATATTTTATCGTTATATTGTAGTGAATATTTTATACTGAACTAGTATAATCAGTACACACAGTATACTATTTATTCAATAAAATTCTAAAAACAGATGAAAGACCACGCAAGGCTTATAACGGTGGCCCTAGAAGTATGAAATTTGGCATGTCAATTCCTTATATAATTTACAGATAAGTGTTATGAAAGAATTTTTGGTAATTCTACCCCAAATAGGGATAAAAGTATAATAATTGTTAAGATGCTGACAATTGAAAATGTCATTACGCATTCAGCTAAGTAAGTATAAAATTATGAGTAGGAATATAAACGCCATGAAATAGAAAGATAGAAATTCTATCGCAGTATTGAATAATATAATGTTAAATTAAAAATTCGTCGTCTAAAATTCGCTTCGAAGCAAGATCTCGTTACATTCAAACAAGCAATTTTATTTCGCTGCAACTTAAACATGAACTCCAATCCTGTAGCAAACGAAATGCAAATCTAGACGTTTTACCCTTTACTCGGTTATATTTAATTCAGCAGCACGGAGTGCAGGTAACAATCGCGCGAAACAACAGTTACTGTTGTAAGTGTAAACGGAAAGGAAAAATTTTACCTAACACATACGAAAAAAAAACAACAAAGTGAAACCCAGCCTTCCTTATTTCCCCTGGCGATGGCCCGCCGACGTTCCCGGCTTTCCCCGGAAATGGGAAATATTGCGATAAGGCGCATTATAGATTAAACACGTCCCGTTACTTTAATGCATTTTACGGTGATCAAGTATCCCCGATAGGTGTGTGGGCTCTTTTAAAAAGTTCTAATGCTTTTTTCTAAGTTAATGTCTGATAAGGTTCATTATGCAAACTGCTTCTGATTTTGTCGCTTTAACATATGGTAATGTGTGAAACAGAATGTATGTTAAAACTGTGAATATTTTTACCCTATATTTATTTTTATACTAGCTTTTGGCCCGTGGCTTCGCTCTGGTTTATTTCGGGATGAAAAAGTACCCTATTTCTGTACCCTTGACAACGTGTGTGCAAAGTTTTATTATAATCCGATGAACGGTATAGCAGTGTATAGAAAACGAACAAACTTTTACTTTACAGATAGTATTATTAACGCTATCTGTAAATTGAACTTCAGTGGAAATAAACTTTAATACTCAAAGAAGATTATATCACCAGTTCTGTACAAATATATTTGAAATACTAGCTGTACCCGCAGCTCCGCACGCGTTTTTTTTAATCGTATTAAAGAATTATAAAACTGTGAGACTATGTACAATTATAAAAATGCTCTTTAAAGACAATTGTAAGTAGGTACGACGCGCACGCCACCTAAAGTAACATGTAACGTGTACATTAGATATATAGATACTAACAACATGCCAAATGAAGTTTAAGTTTGTCATCAGTAACATTTGGAACCTTAACACACCATATAACTACCTCAGTGCTCACTTACACTATATAAAGAACTAATGAAACAATAACTTAAAATATTATTAGAAAGATTTACATTTACATTACATCTAATATACATTGCCATTATTATAATTAAGATTTTGTGACTATACAAAAAATAAACGCATAGTCTGTATCCAACAAGAAATTATATTCCAATGGAACTCTTTACTTAATCGTTTATAGCGGACCTCCAACGAACTTTTTAGGAATGTCCTCTATATAAATAAAGTTATAGGGAAAAATTATAATTTCGAACATTTTTGTCACGCAATAAGCTGAGAATTAATTTTAACATTAAATAGTGAAGAATGAATGGATAGGTCTCATTAAACGATAAATTATCAATAAAAAATTACATTGTGTAAAATTACTATCTTTAATACTTTAAATTTCTATGGATCTTTCAAAGCCTTTGATTATTTATAAATTTTGCGTGTTTTTATTTTTTGTGGCTAAACTATAAAGATAGAATCATGTCAAATCTATTGCTTCATGTTGCCATAAGAGTAAAGCAATATTTCCAAAGTCAATGTCAATACCTTTTAACTGTTTGGAGTATTTCTTTATGGTGTACTCAAATGCCATGATTACAATAGAAAAATGAGCGAAAAATACTTTGTATTAATCAAAATAAGAAAATTTGTTTGTCAGTGAAAGTAATCCATGACTTATATCTCCGCGGTTACAATGAGGCAGTTCAACTTGATGTAGCAAATTATATTTAGTACAGTTGGTGATGAATTATGAACAAAAATGAATTCATTTTCATATATCCGCTATAAGCTGGTGAAAGTATTATAAACATCTTTGTTTTGGATTCATAATTTGATTCTATTGTGTATCCATTACTGTTCCAAATGATAAACTGGGCATATCACTATTCCTCATAATGTATAGACTATATTTAATTCAATATCACCCAGAAATACCACGCGCCCATGGTGTCGTGTAAAATAAATTAAAAATTCATTTTATCATGAGGGGGTCCGATATTTTATTTTTATTTTCGTAAAGTCATGTTTACTTAGTATTTAAGAGCCTTACCGCTTTATGTAACCGTCTGTTTTTTGTTTCAAATTTATAATTAATTTCAATTTTCATTTAGACATCGATTTTTTTTATGTTTATATAATTGAAAAAAAGTGGCAAATAACTGAGTAGGCATGATGAAAGCCTTTGATTATAGAGGTTATAATACCCTTTGATAAAAGAACCCTAATAAAGTTCAAACTTTATAAAATTCAATGAACTATGGTCTGAATATCTACCACTGGGCGCCCATTAGTAAAAACTTAAATCGCAATTTTGTAGTTCTTTTCACACTCTGTACAAAAGTTCTTAACGAATTTTCCCTGATCATTAAATATATACAACAAAGTTCTTTGCAAAGTTTAGCCGCAAAAGATAAAAAACGCAAAAATTACTAAAAATTCAAACTTGAAGGATCCGTAGAAATTTAAATATTAAAGATAGAAATTTGTCTTAATGAATTTTTTGTTGATAATTTATCGCTTAATGAGATCTATCCATTCATTTTTACAAAATAAAATTTCTTCACAGTTTGCAAGTGACATAAAATGTATACTAAAAATGTTTCACCCAGGTATTATTTATATGGAAATAATATAAAGTATACGTGTGAGGACCTTTTAAAATTGAAATTAAGAGCTGTACTTTGGATAAATCCTTTAATATTTTGGGGTGGGATCACCAAGAAAAAATAGTACACTTTTTTTGGCACGCTCTAGTATACATATAGCTACTGGAAAGCGTTCGGTGACAATGACGAAAGTTCCATATTTTTTTTCATCCACAGAAAGTGCTCAAAGCGCTTATAGATTTTTTCTCTTCAAAAAAAATACTTCTATAGCTATTAGCGTTTGACCACAACCTCGCCGGATGTTAAATGGTGACGTGGTCCAAAATGTCAAACACCCTAAGACCTAGAAAGAGTGACTGTCTCTCAAGTTCAGTTGCTGGAACACACTTACGTGGGCTTGACGACAATTTTTCTATACTTCAGGGTAGTACCTAGCCAGTCGAGCTTAGAAAAAGCCGTACCATCGTATAATGCTTTCATCAAAATGTTACCCTTCATCGATAACTCTGATTTATTCGAAAGAATTTGAACCTATGCTGGTTGACACGGTGTATAAACAACCTAATCACAGAACTGTCAGCGCTTCATAAGTTCCAAGACCGTCTGACGAACCACTATGAACCCGAGCAGACTTAATTGTCTTTATAAAAAGGTTTTACGGTATCCATTTTAATATATCTCGCCACAAGTTACACTGCAATACGTCAAGTATTCGTATAGATTGTATTTGAAAACAGAATACTCTTGTACTATCCATTGTCATATAAGTCAAAAATGAGGAACAACAGTACATGAAAAAAGGACCGAAAAGTTTACAAAAAAAAAAAACAAAATAAGATACCATTTTAAAGACTATTCGATGGCTAATCTCAACCACAACTGTGGACGAACTCGTAAAGCGTTACGAAAATTGGGCATTACTAGTGATGCGTGCTTGTAATCGGTATTACATCAGAATTTAAAGCCACGCACACATGTTCCGCGCTCGGATTACGCGCTGTATAAGAGGAAAATTATAATGGGTGCGTTATACTAGTAAAATGTATATGATATTTTTTATATCAAGTAACTGCTAACTTATTTAATTATGAAAAAAATAATGCTCTTTAATAGTTGTTTTATAATTTTGTGTGTTATGTATACGTAACATATTATCTTTATATTCCAGCATTTCGTGTACGTAAAAGTAAAATGCTATTTAAATTTTAAAATGCTCTTTCTGTAATATTGTCTGCCTAACTTTTAAAGAAGAATTTATTTACTTTTATAGAAATGAACGTCTATCAGTCTCGTATGCGTTCCTATACCATGCACCTGATTGCGATGAAAGGTTTGTGAGTTGTTTTGTACACGTCCGCAAAACTTTCTGAACCAGTATCAACATTTTAAAATAGATAGCGTTCGAGTTCTTTCAACAAATGAGTGCTCTTCATCTATTTTATGCGCTTTTATTAGCCTCGTGTTTGGGCGCGGGTGTGAGGGGGGGGAGAGGGTAAGAAAAATTTAGAAGGGGGTGATGTTATTTTTGTCAAAAGTGACCAAAAAAATGATAAAAATACTGATATCTGGAGGTGCTGATATTAACAGTGACGCATCGCATGTTAATATCAGCACCTCCAGATATCAGTATTTTTATATTTGTGACAAATTAGGGACACGCAGTATAATATTTTTGCTGGCTTAACGCACACAACAAAAATGAACAGTCGAGGCCCAAGTGTAACACAAGTAGGAGCGCATATGGGTAAGACTAATTCCACACACTGCCCTCATATTGGGGTTGAAATAAAATAAAAACCAAATTAGGGGAAGATACGTAACGACACACCCCTTCGATTTTTGATAAATTCCATTATAGACTCGCATCACAGCGCATTATCTACTTACTCTTGTTGATGTATGCATCTTATTAATTATTCACGCAACAATATTATGCAAAATAAACAAAAATATAATAACACGGTAAAAGATAGATACCTATAATAAAAACAGATAAGAGATAGTACAAAAAGAACATCCTTCATTGCGTATTAGTAATTTTACAATAGTGTCCGAAATCTTAATAATCAACAGCTATAGATATGAATTCTTGATTATTTAGTAAATATTCAAAGACAGGAATACAATTAAGTATACGAAGAGTATCTCTCAAATATTTATGTCGACTACATGGCTTAAGGTGTTAACCATGTTGACATCATTCTCTAACAGAACTATTCAACAGATTGTTGTTTCCATTGAAAGGATAATAATCCAGTGTTTATTTTAAAAATAGAGAGGAACTAGCTATCTGCGTGACATTGTCGGAATTATCGCGATATATAAAAATAAAGTAATTTATGTGACATAATCTCAAATAAGTGCCAATGTGGGTCGCTTGTATATTTGTTTTTTGTTATGTCATAGCTGGCAAACGAACAGGTGGGTCACCTGACGTTAAGTGATCACCACCGTCCATAGACATTAACAACATCAGAGGATGTCGAAAGTGCGTTGCCAGCGTGTGTTTGGGGGATAGGGAGGGAGGGGGGAGAGGAGAGGGAAGGTGGGTCTCCGGCGCTCTCACTAACCTAACGAAACGCAACAATGCAAGCACTGTTACTTCACGTCGGTTTTCTATGGGTCGGGTGGTACTACGCCGGGCGAGCCTACCCATTAATGCTGAAACCAATAATAGCTTCAGCGTGGCTTTACCACCTACCACCTATATGAAGAGTCAGCATCGATTTGATGATACTCTGTGAGGGAGCAAAACAACTGTAATCGATTGTAGTCATTACACGTAAATCTGCTATATAATGTAATTAATTTTAGCTTTTATATTTTACAGTTACATACCATACAATGTCAACCGATGAGAGATACAATCATCCGCCACCGTCGGGTTCAACTGTCAACTAATGACGTATTTAAACACTTCGCGTTGGTTCAGTTACTAATGTTGCGCTCTTTCTATTACTAATTTCAGAATGAACTTTTGCAGGTACACGTCACACAAATAAAATCAAACAGTTTTTTTTGCAGTGACACGTGGCAAATGCTTATCGATTCCGGGCGGAAGTGCAAAGTAGCGTCTACATAATTACTTAGTGATGGCTTTCCATAAAGTAACACCTTCATCAATGAAAGAATCTCAAAGTCATTTGGTTTTGCAGACGGTGGACGGTTATGTCACGGCTACCACATAGAGTATCTGTTCAGAACTCTCCCCCAGAAGTTTTAACGATTGATCATATTCAACGAAGCAAATTATTTGGAAGAATTCTTAGAGGCATTATATAAAGTAAATACTACAAATTAAACATTCGACAGCAATTGATATAGTACAAAAAGGCTTTACTTCATCCCGTAATCTAGGCATCGACTTGGCAACAGCCCCAACAGAATAATGAAAACACTGGTAGGCCTATACGATAGTCCTTGTTTGAAGCACTAGATATTGGTGCTTGTATAATACTGTGATACAATGTTGCATTTCATTTTTGTTACAATCTCAATTAAGTTATACTTCGATTACATTTAATTTCTTATTTTCATTAAGCAGTTAGTATTTTTTTATTCATCTCTTTATATTTATGAAATGGACCCTCGTCGCTCTCTTGTGAATAAATAGAGTAAAATAATAATGAATAAGCCTTAAATCTGTTATGAAGTAGCTAGGATACAAAGAAATAGTTACTAACTTCTAGTAACTGAGAAGTATTATATCAAGAGATAGAAGAAGTAATCAATTTTTTAAGGCCACCTATTAAATGCCAGAGATTTATTTATTGGTTCGCTTCTGAAGCATTCAGTTCGAATTCTTATTAAATTTATTAACAAAAACTAATATAAAATTCAACATTCTAAGCCGTATTGATATTAGCTTTTCACAAAACACACAAACGTATCGATTGCAGAAACGCCAGGCCACATGTTAGCCAATTTGCGCAAAGCAAGAATCACCCGCTGAGCTGTATAAATTATTCCTTGCGAACACATCACGCCCCTTCGCTATCGGAATCATTATTTGTTATAACAAAAGACTTGATTATCAAAGTTATGTGCAAATTTTATTATACTGAATCGTTATTTTTATTTATTACTATTTTCATATTTTATTATGATTGAACTAACATCCGTTACTAAAATATCTTTTTAGGAGAAATAAAATACGTCTTTATTCGAATTCAGACATTTTTTATTCTTGTAGAACATATCCTTTAAAATATTTAAGAATGAAATGATACAAGAATTAAAAGAATATAAACATAAGAAAGAAGAAGCACCAAGGGACAAAAAGTGTGTCGATTAGTAAAATTCTATAAGCCTCGTAAAGTATATAGATATTACTGTAGCTTCATGGTTGAATATTAAACATCTTTTTGTAGTTGATCATAAGTAAAATGGAATTATATGAATGTAAATTCGGAAACAAAACTTTTTCTTAAACATACTCGCTTAATCTACTTCTTTGTCCGGAAGTCGAATTCGAAAAGGCTCGACTTATAAGGCAACTATTATTGGCCGATAGTTTAGTAGCCCTGGCACTGTTCTGATTATCATTATTACATTACATAGTATAAAACCAAGTCCCCTACCGCGTCTGTCTGTCTGTTTGTTCACGATAAACTCAAAAACTACTTAACGGATTTTCGAGCGGTGTTCACCAGTGGATAGAGTGATTCATGAGGAAGGTTTTAGTATATAATTTGTCAAGGATTTGTTTATAGTCAGCGTGGGACAACGTCTGCCGGGCGCGCTAGTACGATATAAAATGTAAAATAACTGATATTGTAATCATAATATGTTATAAACATAAAAATCAGTAAACGATGGCACAAAACTAATTCATATAAAACATTTTGTGTCCACTATTTAATAATATACTGAATATTGTCCACTTTACAAAATCTTAGTTAATTAAAATATATGAGTTAAAAATAAAATGATTTTTTATATAATTGTAAGCAAAAATAATCGAAAATATTACAAAAGCACAATTTAGTATCCATACAGATGCCAACAGATGCAGAAATTAATATACCTATGGTAATGCTCGCTAAAATTAATTAATTCTATATCTTTTATTCCACATTCTCACTAAGGAAAGCGGAGCTTATGAGACACATATTTTGAGAAAATCATTGTAGATTTCTGTCACTTGTTGTCAATTTTACAACCTTCATGCCATAAGTTTCCAATGTAATTTAAAATGATTAATAATTGTAAAGAATAGAGGCACAATATACAAAACCGCCATGGTCCATACCGCAACAGTGGCGGCAATCAGTCCTACCGTACCGGGATAATGAATCCCGGAGGATTATTGCCGGACGTTGCAACAATCGTGACTTAACTCTTGATCAATTCCCAATACGTTTCGCGCTGGTCGAACTGTACCGGGTGATTTATCGCATTGCCCGTAGACGTTTGTAAGGATATGTAATTTGGCGTGAAAAGGATTGTGAGAGATTCTATACATTCACACTATTTTTATTTTGCGGACTTTTTACAATCCATCAATTGGCGGTATACTAGGACGGTATACGGAGGTATAATACCCATTAGTTATATGTTGTTAGTAACATAGGATCTAATTTGCGTACACCACATTGCTGATAATATTAAAAATGTTAAAATAGGATGACAGAGCACTTGTACAAAACCCAGTAATGATGATCATGTTACTTTATGCGAAAAAATCATTAAAATCTCGTGTTTCGACGTACAGTCCGCGTCAATCTTATTGGCTGTTCTGAATATAGCCGTAAGTTCCGGTTTCCGCATAATATCACCAAGAGTTTAAATACAAGACAAAATTCAAATATTTGTGCTTAATTAAGTTGTTTCGATGTTATTCTTGTATACCCATATATACTTGTCTAGATTTGTGTTCTGCACAGCTACATCTATAGTGGTCAAAAAGTTTACGAGTACTATACTTCAGGTGATTTAAAACTTTTGATACGTTGATCAGACAATTCCACGTCAGGAAGGGTTATTATATTTAGCTATTCTTTGCATGCTTGCATAAACACAATGTTAATTATTATTCCTATATGCCAAACGCTATTTATTGCCTGTAATATACACACCACTAGATGGACTGCACTAATTTTGTAAAGAATACTGTTAAGACAAACTTGCAAATTCTCATAAAATATTTAACTAAAAGTATGTATATATACATTAAGTAATACTTATATGAGCTATGTATACTATTGTAGTTGGTTCCAAAGATGTATTTTACCTGAAAGCCAATGAACGGACGACTAATTCAACTTAAAAATTTCAGCGGGTTCCAAGTAGGCGACTTCTGTTTCTTGGCTCAATTTGAGATTCTATGAATATTAAAAGTATATAAATCTATATGAATAACTTTGTAATTCTGTCTCGTTAATTTTTTCCGTTGTTTTTGGATAATATTATGTTTATCATTAAGTACAGTGACTCAATTTATAATACTACAATAGAAAAAATATTTTTTCTTTGTACACCAACGTATATTATATATAGTACTAGCAGGCCCGGAACACGTTGTCCCGCCCTGATTATAAAAAAAATCTTGGACAAATTATATGCCAAAACGTTCCTCGTGAATCACTTTATCCACTGGTGAAAACCGCATAAACATCCGTTCAGTAGTTTTTGAGTTTATCGCGAACAGACAGACAGACAGACGCGTTAGGGGACTTTGTTTTATACTATGTAATGATATAAACAAAATATGCTTCATAAATTTAATCCTTAAGTAACCTAACCTAAAAATGTAACTTTATTTAATTTCTATGATACATGGTTACCTTAGCATTCTTTTGATGAATTCATACTTTTCACATGATCTTTAAGAATGTAAACCTTTAACTCAGAATTTCCCTGTAATTAATAAAGATAGCGGTCCATTAACGTCGGTATTGATCTACTCCTTGCTCTAACAAGTTGATCCAAACAACTCTCCCGTGTATTAAGCCAATAACGTAAAAAAGAGGGGCAGAGAGTCCTAAATGAGGCGTCTCTTGTTACTTGTGAATATTTATGAGGGGTTATCTGATAAAAGATGGTAGTGTTTTTAATTTAATCTGATGTAAAACTAAAAAAAAGGATAAATTCCCGGTATAAATCCAAAATAAACTAGAAATATTGTAACAGTGATAAACTACAAGATGTTATGCATGGTTTAATTAAAGACAAAGAAATTTTTATTTAACCAATTTGATTTTGAAGTATTATTTCAATATATACGAGATCATTTTAAAAATAAATATCTGATTACGGAAAGTTTATATGTTTTAGTTTTTTTCTTTAATAAAAACTAATTGGCGATAAATCGTATTTCTGAAGGTGCTTTGGTTGAGGATTTAAGAAGATACCAGTAGATTTTATTTGTTCCCAGTGTTCAGTGACAAAAGTTCTTTGTAATTACAAATATCTATTACATCCGTAACAGTATTTTGCTTATAAAAAATGAAAAGACTTGGAAGTGTAATAAATATAAAATTATTCGTTTGCAAAATTTCTCTAACGATATACCAGATGACGGATAGGGTGATTAACATACATTGTCAACAATATTTGCATCTAAGCTATACCTTTTCCAATACCTTTTCCAATATCGATATAATTATAAAATCAAAATCAAAAAATACTTTATTCAGTTTTTGCCCTGAAAAAGCGCTTATGAACGTCAAAGCTACCACCGGTTCGTAAAGCAACCCAGTCATCGAGAAGAATCGGCAAGAAACTCGATCCGGTTTATCTCTTCGTCTCATATATTTTTACAAAATATAGACTGATACATTCGTTTTTAGTGGCTGTACAGAGAGGGCGTCATTTCGAGACGTCACCATTGTACACATATACAGCAATATACGTTATTTATATAAAATAAACTGGATAAATCAATAATCCATATTATAAATACTTTAAAGATAAAATACAACAAAATGAGACATAATAACATTTATTTTACTTAGATACATAGGTGTACAAAGTTGTGCTTTCAGTATTAAAATGAATTATAAGTAACTCGAAACCATATCATAACTTCCATGATTTTTAAGCGTTACTGACAAAATAATGCGTACACCATTTACTCCTACATCGAATTTCAAATACAATAAAGCAATTACAACAGTCATATTTCAGTGTTGTTTCTATTTACATTTATATTGGAAGAGTGGGGCCTGCGATATTTGTCGAATACTAACTACCACTGACTGTCTTTATAACTAGTTAAATAAGCATTACCTACGTTAATTTGATGTTTCTGTGTTTATTTATCTTTATATATAAATTTCGTCTGTGCGTGTGTATGTCACTGAACTCCTCCTAAACGGTTGGACCGATTTTGATGAAATTTTGTGTGCGTGTTCGTGTGCATCCGAGAATGGTTTAGATTCACAATTGGACCCGGTAGGTGGCGCTGCGGTTGACATTTAGGATTTTTTTTTATTATCAAGGCAGGACAACGTCCGCCGGGACCGCTAGTATCTATCTATACTTCTATACTAATGTTATAAAGCTGAACAGTTTGTTTGCTTGAACGCAGTAATCTCAGCAATTGCTGGTCCGATTTGAAAAATTATTATAGTGTTACATAGCTTATTTATCGAGGAAGGCTACATATATCATCACGCTAAGACCAAGAAGAGTGGCGCACCGATGAAGAATGTTTCTAAATCGGGGTTAACGTACGTATTATTTAAAAATATTTTCATCTTCTACGTAAACGAAGTCGCGAGTTAAAGTTATCTTTGGCCCAAAGTAACTATTCCATGCGTACCAAGTCGTGGGCAGAAGCTTGCCCCTAATAGAAATAATCATTTCGAAATTTCAATATTTATTTATTACAACATTCTGTATATAAATGTGTTTTCTATTCTAAATAAATATATATATTAAGTGATATGCGCCCGTTTTTCTCTATATTAAATAAACTTTTAATTAAAATAAATTGTAAATGTTAATGGAATCTAAAAACTAAGTAGCCTAGAACTATCATCAAAAAGATCAGTATCAAATGATCATAGTCTTATCCCGAAACGTACAGTAGTTTTGACGTAATTATGCCTTATTTGAGCTGTATTTTTGTTGTATGTTGTATAGATTGTTGTTGTTTGTTTGTTGTATAGATGTTGATATAGTATATCTGAGATTAATATGCAATAATGTTTAATAGTTCGTTGTGAAAGTTGGCACACCTACATGAATGAACAATACTTTTATGCTATTAATTCCATAGGGTGACGCTGTAATACACAAAAATTTTGCAACATTCTGATCGTCTTCAAAATTGATATACATAAATATTTGAATACAGAGAATATTTTCGTATTAATATAATTCAAATATATATTATAGTAAATGATAAAAATAAACCATTATATATATATATATATATAATTATTGGCGCATTTGTTATTGACCTGTAAACAATTTGAAAGTAAGAAAAGTTATGTCTCAAATACTGCAGAAATGTCCGCCACAAAATACTTTGTCCAACAAATATTTAAGGAATCGGTTGTCGTTTTGGGTTGACATAGCAATTCTATTTTAAAAATTCCATTTTTATAAAATCATCAAAAATTTTATCTTTACTATTTTATTATATATATAGATTAGTTAACAGTGTAATTCAACTCTATACTTCTCGTCTATGTGGTTAGGTTTCTTCATAAATCATTACTAAAATGTCACAACATTTATCATATAACAATTTACAGGATAGGATAAAATAAAGTTGGCGACAAACGCGTATTTGCAATTCGGTCCACGGTCGAGTCTGCACTCTTCCTGATTCCATTTGGGAATTACTTCGTCGCCACAAACTCACAAATCAGACTTTCATTATAACCTCACAGGTTTACGCATCTCTATCTAGTATTATGCTACGATTACTTACCTACAACGTTCGTAGAATAAAACTAATCTCATTCATCAACTATCATATAATATTTCTATTATTTATAGCAGATATTGATTTACTGCCCTATTTGCAACGAATAAGAAGTTAGAAGCATTTTGAAACAAAGTTTGTTAACGCGGCTTGCGGTATGAATAAACTAATGGGTTTATTAGCAAACAATTGAATATTTTCTATGATTCAGAATAAAAAATAACGCGAACGCACTTTTATAAATCTGCCACCAAAAACTAATAAAACTCAGATGTCCTCAAACTTCGAATTCTAATGTCCAATAAAACTTGAAATCCCATGATAGAATAAAAATTCTCAACATGCCGCTCCCGAATAAATAACATTGACAGTACCCATAATAGCTTTTCCACCGGTCAAACGTATGGGGCACGTTTTTTATCCCATTATTGTTTCTGAGAAATTGTTACAGTTTTGACGAGTGACCTGGCCGTTTTTCTTGCTGGTCGACCGGAATGAAAAATTTTCAAGTTGGTCCCCCACCGGTCCCCTGGGTGCCGTAAAATTCCGTCGGTCGCTGGATAGTCGGTAGCCTGACCGCCGCCGGACAATTTGTCATATTCATATGTTAACGTGTCCGTCTTTTCTTGCAAAAAGTGGATAACTTAATTCAGGAACGCGGTCGGATTATTCGATTTGTGGGCATTCAAATTTTACGTCTTGTTATGGTAATGCAGGTGTTGTTTCGCCTGCGGCGGATTTCTATTTGTTTTCGGTTTCCAATTTTGTAATATTTTATCATTTGCACAAAAGAAGGACACATAATTTTAAATTACGTTTTTCAGCATTTACAGTACTAATACTATATACCTATAAAATTCCAGTGTACGATTTGGACGATGTTTTTTGTATTTATAGGTCATCTGGATAGTTCTTAGCTGGAGTTGATCATGTATGTTGTACTGTCGTCGAAGTCTAAGTTAGATCAGGTTATTTATTTTAAATTTTAAAACGAAATTTGTGAACTTTAACAGAATTTGACCAACCACTGTGAACGTTAGTACGTTTGAGCGTTTTTTCAATGAAAAGATTTTTGTACTATTTATTTTACTCTAACGCTTCACTAGATGGCACTGTAGCACATCGACTTATGTACTATTCAAACACGCACGGGTGTACTAACGAAGTAATGAAACCAAATTTACCCTTTATAGTAGGACCATGAAATGAAATAAAATACCTTTTTTTTCTCGAACTAGCTAGGCCTTAACAGCTTCGTCGGACTACTAAGGCGAGCGCTTAAGGCACTCAGCCGGTTTTATTTTGACAACTAGCTCAATAAAATAGCAATTGTATTACAATTGAACGCCAATTCTATAAATATTTTTGAAAATCTCCCTACTGTGTTATATCTCACTCACACATATATTCTTTATATGGAATTTTTTTAAACTAAATTTTTCAATTTTCCTTACGATTTCTTTTCCAACCTTTTTTTCATACCAACCTTGTACATTAGGGTGGGCCAAAAAGACTTTTAATTTTTTTTTTAGCTACCACGAAATTATCGTCCAAGATGACAAAAAAAAATTCTGGTAAAGTTTGAGCTCTTAATATTAATTTTCAGAGGTGTCACATCGTGATTTTCGATTTCCCATTTAAATTACACGGGATTTTTTTTTTTTTCGAATTTTGATGTGTCTCAACGAGTTATTCTGTGGTAAAAGTAAATACATAATTTTGTAGGAAATTGAACGGCCTACAAAAAAGGTCTGATATAATTTTTCGCTAAGTCAACTCGATTAAAAGTTATTCGCAGTTAAAGTTCAACCTAAAATAATATATGACGACTTTCACAATCTTTTATAGTTTTTTTACAAAAAAATGCCTTAAAGACATAAAACATGTCTAACATATTGTTTAATTTGTTATAGAAAAAAAATTTTCGAAAATCATGAGATGGGGATTCAAGGGCCCCTGATAATTTAGAAAAAATGCCAAGGGCGCATCACAAAATGACGGAAAATCTGGAAATTGTTTTCTTTTAATTTTCTTCTGGGGGCGAAGTTTTTGTTTTGTTTTTCTTCCCTCGGAAATTTTTTTTAAAAATGATAAAATCACGAACAATATGTTGTTTTATGTCTTTAAGGCATTTTTTTGTAAATAATAGCGTAAAATTGTGACAACATATTGAAGAGTTGAAATTGAAAAAC
This sequence comes from Antheraea yamamai, assembly GCA_036509395.1. Lineage (NCBI taxonomy): Eukaryota > Metazoa > Arthropoda > Insecta > Lepidoptera > Saturniidae > Antheraea > Antheraea yamamai. The sequence continues at coordinate 13,850,957 of AP028446.1, forward strand.
GAAAACTTTTAACCGAGTTGACTTAGCGAAAAATTATATCAGGACTTTTTTGTAGGCCGTTCAATTTCCTACAAAATTATGTATTTACTTTTACCACAGAATAACTCGTTGAGACACATCAAAATTCGAAAAAAAAAATCCCGGGAAAAATAAAAGGGAAATCGAAAAACACGATGGACACCTCTGAAAAAAAATATAAAGAGCCAAAATTTACCAGAATTTTTTTTGCATTTTTGAAGAAAATTTGGGGAACCAAAAAAAAAAAAATAAAAAATTTTTTTCCCCCCATAACAATCCAAAAAGGGGCTTTTAAAAAGAATAAACATTCGGCGATTGATGTTTATTTATGTAGATTTACTAGTTACTATGTTTTGATCGGGATTTTGGGATGCTTGGGATTAGTAATTTTTTTCTGGTTAAAAGGCACCCTATATCCTCTTCTTACTCCTGACAACGTGTATGCAAAATTTAATGATTAGCGGTTTAGTAATTAAGACATGTAAGTGTACAAACAAACTCACAATCGCTTATATAGAAAGAATGCTATATATTTGTTTAATAGTCCTATGAGAGTGTACGCACAAAGTGTCCGTCCGTATGTAACCGTCCGCCAATATCAATAACGTATCGCAATTGATGACTTGTCCGATTTGTTTCGACCACTCGTTGCTCACTCGTTTTACGACAAACGAGCCCCCTTTGGACCTCGCTGTCTGTTCTTGCTATTAGGAGATTCAATATGACGATTCGTAAAAATTCAATGTATTTATTTTAATCAAATAAAGTGATTTAGAGAATTCACATTAGCTGCCGATTATTTTAACGTACAGCTTAACTTAACAATCAGAAATTTTATAGTTTGTTTTAATAGCTTGTTTAAACAAATACAGTTTTCAACTACGCCAGATATCTCCATCTTATCTCGTCAAAAAAGGAGTAACTAAAAAATTCACTTTTGTTGGGAAATCCTCTTAGAGTTTGACGTACACGACCGACTTAAATTTAACTTAAAAATAAATGAAGTATTTTAAATCAACTCTAAAAGGATGCATAAATAATATCTGTCTATCCAATTATATTGCTATTTTGTAACGTATTAGGAAATATCACAATGACTGTAACAGATATATGTTTCAATAAGCATTAAAAAAAGTTTTTAGTACATTTGGTTTTTTATAAAATATGTTATAAGATCATTAATGCCATACAATAATTATCATAATGCTAAGACCAATAGTAGCGGAGCACTAATGAAGAATGTTTCAAAATCGAAGTCTATTTCCCTTTTGAGAGCTTCCGGTATTAGCGTTAGTCCAAAGTGACTATTCCACGCGGACGAAGTCTTTGAGTTACCTAACACGGAGCGAAAGCTCTCGAAAGGAACAAAAATGATATATAACCTTTCTTGATAAAAAAGCTATCTAACACTGGAAGAATTTTTCAAATCGGATCATTAGTTCCTCATATTAGCGCGTTCATTCAAACAAAAATCTTTATAATATTAGTATACTCGTAGATTACTACTTTTTTCTCGTACTTACCTCGAGCCGTCATTCAAATTACAATAACTTTTGATAGAGTGGACCTATTTCAATGAAACAAAGAGTAAGTTATTCTCGAAAATATGGTTTATCATTTCATTTATAAGATTTTATTGAGATCTCAGTACTTTAGCAGTGATGCATTGTCAAACAAACAAACAGACAGACAGACAGACAGACATTTCTAAAAATGATTGGAATGTATTCTAATACTTATTCTAAGACACCTGCATTTTTTTCACGAAAGTCTAAATAGTACACACACGTTAGATTTACATTCTTATTATATGTATAGAAGATATCACTGATACAACAAAGAAAAAATGTAAAAATTCTATATAACTCATCAAGATTTTAGATACATCAACGCATAAATAAAAGACCAGCGGGAACCACTTCAAAAGTAACAAAATAAATATTACTTAATTAAATCTACTTCATTAAGTTGCTTATCATTACCTCCGCTTATTACTTAAAGCGGAGATCCCGCGGAGTCATTTTAACTTTCGAGGGTAAAGTAAACAGAATTTTTGTCACCATGTCCAATGAAATTAACATTGGTGGGTTTTACTTATGACGGGAGGACACGCGACCGAGTCACGGTAATGACAGAATAATAAATTATGTTGTAATAACTTATTATAATGTATTTCAAGGTATATGATAGCCCCGTGCGCCCACTAATGGATGTGGGGCAAGTGAGTTTAATTAGCGAATTTAGTAAATTAAAACTGTCGTGTCCGTTAGGTAATGAAGGGTTGTAATTACGTAACGGCAATTAAGTGTGACTAAAGTACGGACCGCAGCGAATATTCATTACCGAATTACCGCACCTTTTTCGCGTTCATACAAGATAAGAATTCATATCAAATTATTCAAATGATAATTTTTATAATACAATGTTCTATTACGATTATGAACTCAACAGCCTGTTGTAATGAAATACGTTGGAGGTGGACTTCGTTCGAATAGAGGGGAGAACTGGTTCAACTTTCGAATATCAAAACAGCACTGCTAGATTTATTTCTGCTGCGAAGAAGCAGTATTCGTTCTGTTGTATTCCGTAATAAGGGTGTTTACCGACATACGTGGTATTCCAACTCTGTTCTTAGTGTTAGTAAGACGTAGATTTTGGAAATTAAAATACAGATTTAGGATTTGTTAATTACAGTTCACACGACAAGAGATAGAACGAAATGCAGGTCCGATGTTATGCGATGCGATGCCATGCTATGCCGACGTCAAAAGAAGTTACGTTTACGCACTTAGAAGCAGCAACTATAACGAGTAACTTCAGGACTTACATTTTCGAAATCGGTTGTAAATACCTATAGACTGCAATGTTCACTTAACTTCAAATAACTACCTAACTGTATGCTATTTCAAAACATAAAAAGTGCAGGAATAGTGTCAAGTAAAAACGTTATACAAGGCGAACTTAATAAATAGCACAAACATGCATTATTATTTGACTAGCTGATTGAAGTCAAGATAGCCTAGTTGGAAGTCCTGCTGGCCTAGTTGTTCGATCGGTGGAATATTATTTCCATGTCCGCAGGTTCGCACACTGGCGTGTACCAACGAATTTTTTGGAATTTGCGTACATTTACTAATTTAAGTTAGTAACAATATCGACTGACGGTGAAGGAAAACATCGTGAGAAATGTTTTTGTAGTACTGTATGTGCGAAAAATATAGAACTGTGGATTTCTCAGTTTCAAATCGCCAATACGTCGTGGGCTGGCGTGGTGATGATGCCCATACCTTCCTTCGGGAAGAGGCCTATGGGTCTCTTACAGGCTGATGATGATGATGATTTGACTGGATTGCGATTACGTCATGAAAAACTACGATAATTAATTGAATTTTGACGTATTTTTTTCCAATTTACTTATTAAAATGTTGGCCTGATGGTCCTTTTGCAGATTCACCGCTTTTTTTAATCTCACGTCTCGGACTCCGCCAGTTTATATACAACTAGCTGTTACGCGCGGCTCTGCACGCGCTTTTTAAAAATGTATTAAAGAAATGTAAAATTGTGAGTGGGTATGAACATTACAGAAACGCTTTTTCAAAAACATTTGTAACTACGATACGAACGCCATCTACTGTAACATGTATCGTGTACATTAGATATATGAATACTAATAGTATATCGAATGGGATGGGATTTATCATCAGCAACATAACTGGAACTTCAACCTACTATATACCAAACTCAGTGCTCACTAACACTATATAAGAAAGTAACAAAAATTATAAGCTATACATTATTGAACAATATATCTTAAATCTTTTATTATACAGATATAATATGCCCGTATTGTCGATATACTTAAGTTATTCTTATACGTTGTTATAATCATTGAGTTATGTAGAAGCAAACGCGGTAAATAAAACAATATGGCCGCCAAATTAACCATAAAGATGATATAATTCATATTACATACAAATATATGACTTTCAATTATGTATATTTATTCTTAAAGTCCAGTAAGGCACACGTCTCACGCGGTTGTAACATATTTTTGATCAATTTCGCACGGACGAATGCACAGGTAACAGTTAATCACTACATAGGGTACCAATTCAAATAAAAAAAGAATCATTAAAATCGGCTCACAATTGACGAAAATAACGATTAACATACATAAAAAAAAATACATACAACCGACCATAGTAGCCTCCTCCTTTTTCGAAGTCGGTTAAAAAGAAAGTCAAAAACTACAATTTTCATGCCGTTTTCACCAGTAGATAGAATAATGATTCATGGGGAAGGTTTAGGTATAATTTGTCAAGGTTTTCTTTTTATTATCGGGGCGGGACAACGTCTTCCGAGCCCGCTAGTTATCTGCCGTAAAAGCCCCGTGAAAGACGGTCCAAACAATTAGGAGATAGTAGGATATTGCGGATGAAGTCTTGAGTAACAAAATAAAATAGTCTAAGTTACTTCTTATAAGGTGAGTTATCTGCCGGAAACGAGAGGTCGTGTAAGAGGTCCGTGTAAGGAGAGGTGTCGGAGGCTTACCGGAGATTCCCCCCGGCAAAAAAAATTGGAAAAAAAAAAAACCCGGGGGAGGCCCCCGGGGGGGGGGGGGGGGGGGAACGGGGGGGGGGGGGGGGGGGGGGGGGGAAGTGAAAGTCCCGTGAAAATCAGTTCAAGCATTACGGATATTCCATTGCAGCCGAAGGCGAATAAAAAACCTAAATTACTTTTTATAAGGTCTGCTATCTACCAGTGAATACCCCGTGAACATCGGTCCAACCATTTTGGAAATAGCAATGCGGACGAAGCCGCGGACAAATAAAATAGAATATGTCAACCGCTATAATTTCGGCAGTAAAAAGTAAAATTAAAGTAGGTCCAGCCGTTTTGGAGTTTACCCGGAACAAACAAACAAACAGACAAAATATAATAATCTAAAAATATAGACAAAGTATAAAAAAAAAAAATTTATCATATGCAGCCATATCCATTCATCAAAAAGTTGTGATTTTAATTGTACATACACAAACTTTATTTTTATAATACGTAATAGAGAACAAATAAAAAATTGGAAATAAAAGTAGTATAAACTTTTTGAATAGGAAAACAAAATAACTTTGAGAATGTTTGCGATAGAAACTTACCACGTTACCATGACAACGTATATAATACTAACGCTAACGAAATCTCTCGAAAGGAAAAAAGTGCCCGATTTTGAAACATTTTTCATTGATGCTCTGCTTATATTAGTCTTAGCTGATGATGATATAAAGCCTAAAGCCTTCTTCGATAAATGAGCTATCGAAAACCAAAGGATTTTCTCAAATCGGATTGGTAGTTCCTGAGATCATAGCGTTCAACCAAACAAACAAACTCTTCAGCTTTATATATTAGTATAGATTATGTGTTTGACACATAATTTTTTAATTTTGCCGTGATATATTTTAATACTTTACTATTGGCGTTTCACCATAATCTTATCTTTCGTTAAATCACGTGGTGGTCTAAAATGGTGAACAGGCTAAACGTAGAAGAGGACTAGCTTTTAAGAATAGCTACATACCTAGAGATGTTTAGTGGCAATTTCCAACTTCAGCGTGGTAACTAGCCACGCAGGCATAATATAAATCCCTACAACAATGCTATGGTTTGATCACAAAATTTTCCTTTACCGAAACACGGACGACGTTATAGCATTTGAAACTATCTCGATTAATGCTGTGCTTGAAGACACTATACTGTGACATCGTCTTCTACCTATTTTAAGTAAGCAGAGTGAATTTATTTGATATCACCGGTTTCCTAATACAAAATAAAATTTTATTACAGAAACTGAAAAACTTTGTTATTGGCAATTTAAAAATATATTAGATCTCTCGTTTGTGTTATATTGAGGAAATACAGTGTTTTAATGTAAAATGCAATACCTTAATTCGGCTTAATTTATTTTTTATACTTAGATTCTTCTATGCATTCAATTAGAGCGATTATTCAGAGCGATCTATTTATTACAAAAGCTTCATACCTAAAATAATAAAATTATATAGTTTTTTATCCAATCTCACGATCTGATAGCTCTGGATATTTTTTAATTCAAATTTAAGAGTTTCTGTTTTTACCTACCGTATACGAAATGTCCTTTGCAAATATGACAATATTGCTGTTTTAGTCAAAATGTGAAAAAGGTAATAGGAAACGCATCGAACTTACTACTTTTTTTATATCATAGGAGGCAAACGAACAGGCGGGTCACCTGATGGTAAGTGATCACCGCCGTCCATAGAGACTTGCAACCCCAGGACCCCAGGCGAGTCGCAAGTGCATTGACAGCTTGTGTTTGGGGGAAGGGAAAGTGGGGGAGTAGAGGGGATGGGTGAGAGGAGAGGGAGAGGAGGTGAGCCTCCGGCACTCTCACTAACCGAACGAAACGCAACAATGCAAGCACTGTTACTCCACGTCGGTGTTCTGTGAGAGGGTGGTAGTACCCTGGGCGAGCCGACCCATTCATGCTGAAACCAGTAATAGCTCCAGCATGGCTCTACCACCTACGAAAACGTACCTACTTCTCACTAGGCTGTAATAACCTATTTCTTAATAATGACAGATCTTCAAATTCATTCCGGTACTTTTCTATGATGTTGAATGCACCTTAAAAACCATTAACTGCAATTGAACCCAACCCGATTCCACTAATATGCTTAAACCGTTATAGCAGGAAATGCGTCAGAGGAATGCCACAACAAGCAATATCATGTAAATACTCAGAATGTTTTAAATTTTCAATTAAAAGTGTCACCATTTTTTAATTCCATTACCTTAACCCAATAAAAGCAGGGAGAACGTTATAAATTCAAATAGTTTATTATAGTTACAAAACAAATGCTCATCGTATCTACCTGCTTAGTATGCACCCTCTGAGTGAATCGACTCGTATAAAATTGTTAATTTTTAATTACAATTTTATTACGTGCATCCCATCCAATTACCAAAAGATATATTAGAAGTCACCTTAATCCAAAGTGTTCCGATAGTCCTCTAGAGATTAGGCGTATTATCTCCATCCGTGTATTATAGAACGAACATTTTTTGTGCTTTCAAACAAATTACTTAAAGGAGTATTAGAGATGACACCCTGTTTTAGCTCAAACAACAAGCAGATATAGGTTTGAATAATCTGTAGAAATTGAAATTCTCCTGCGTTTTACCTATACATGATTCTACAGTTAAGTCAATAGGCATATCGCGTACAATTGTATCCAACCCAATTGCGATCACCACACAACAGGTCTAAGTACCAACTCCTAACAGAACTGGATCAGCTTCTGTATCTGATACTAAATAACTTGGTAATAAATTCAGTATAGTTTGAGTAGTCCCGTTTTACAGGTCGGACTGATAGAGACGACGACTGTCGATGGCTTCCAAATAGGTGGCTATTGTTGTTTTTAGATTACACTGTGCTTACCATTTTAATGTTAAAGTTTTATTACTTTGTCCTGCTACAATTTAAAAAAGAAGCACTTGTAACAGATTAATCTTTTTAACCGACTTCGAAAAAGGAGGAGGTTACTACGTTCGGTTGTATGTTTTTTTTTTATGTATGTTAATCGATATCTCCGTCAATTATGAACTGATTTTAATGATTATTTTTTTATTTGAATTGGTTATATTCAGAGGTGGTCCCATATAAATTTGAAGAAAATATTCAACCCCTAAAGGGGTGAAATATCGTTTATTTGATTTTCACCCACTTCGTCTCTACGTATTTTCGTGAAATTGGAACCGATTTATTATACCTATTAGAAACCAGACATATTTATGGACACTAAAAATGGAGAAATAAAAAATGTTTACAAAAAAAAATAAACCGCCTTCGATGTGAAAAACTAATAAGGCACTAAAATGCGAAAAATAACTGAATTATTAAATTAACCAAATTAAATAAAAAATATTGATATTTGCACTACCTAATTATATATTGATTGCCATCGACTTCAAATATATAATTAGGTATTATTAGTTTTTCACATCGAAGGCGGTTTATTTTTTTTTGTAAAAAAAAATTATTTCTTTGGTGCATTGCGTCGTTGTGGACAAAAATAATTTGCATACATTGAAAAATAGCAAGTTGACTTGAATCGACGATGGCTCGGTTAGTAACTTGTTCGAAAATTTTGTGATGAGGCCATAGCGTGCTGTTAGGGCTTCTTCTAAATCCGCCTGGCTAACAACTACCCTCAAGTTCAAAATTTGTCGCCAAGCTCCTGTTGGTGTGTTCCGATAGATGAATGAACCCCTCCAGGTTTAGCGTATTTACCATATAGTCATCTATACATATAATAAGAATGTACTAGGCCAAATTTCAAGTTCATCCGTTCGCGCAATTTGCTTAAAAAGGGGTGCAAAGTTTTGGCTTCACGTGTTAATATATAAGATATGTTATAATATCATTGTTGAATGTAGAATAAAAAAAAGGGTAATTGGAACGTAAGAGTAAAAAAAATACATACAGTCGAGCATAGCAACCTCCTTCGCAACCTTTTTTGAAGTTTGGCAGTATGGATTAATTCCTTCGCCTGTCCTATTGGACGAATATTATTACTACTTTTTTGAAGTCCGTTATTGACGGATGTCAATGTCATTTTTATTTACATGTGTGTATATGTTGTGTAAAATTGGAGCAGTAGTGTGTTTAATTAATTTAATGTACTTATAATGCATTTTATATAAAATAAATAGCTTTCTGCACTTCTCCTCCATATAAACTTTAACTATGCCAAATTTCACGTTCATCCGTTCGCGCATTTCTTTCAAAAAGGGATACAAAGATTTGGCTTCACGTATTAATATATAGATGGTGATATCTAAAGTGTCCGTACATTTTCGATTTTCTTGAAAAAAAATTGTTGTAGGTGTCTAGGAATAACTACTAATAACTAATAATACGTTTCAATCATTTTTAGAAACGTCTGTCTGTCTGTTTGTATGAACACGTATCACTGACAAAGTACTAGGTTCACAATAAAATCATACAAATCATAAAGCATATCTTCGAGAATAACTTAATCTTTATTTCATTAAAATCGGTCCACTATATCAAAAGTAATTGTAATTTTAATAACCACGCGGTGTAAGTACGAGAGAAAAGTAGATACAAGAAAATACACTTAATACATTCAGATGACTTTATTAATCACTGTTTTTTACATAAGGTTTCAGCGGACGAAGTCGCGGGCACAGCTAGTTTAATATAAACCAATAAAGTATAAAAAAAGAGAATCAGGCTAGTAAACAAACTAAAAAAAAATTAGATATTAGTTAACGTCTAGAAAATATAGTAAAATTCGGCCCTTATTTACCTTCCCGTCACATACGAACATCATATGGAAAATAGGTCGCGTACAAAGAAAAACCCTTTGATATTCGAGTAGCGAACTACCACGATGTAAATCTGAATCCCCATGCTTTTACCCGATACGAATGCGATATGTGTTATCTGCTAATGCCACTGGGGATGTTCAAGAGTAGTGCTTTACGCTCAAAGGCACCTGTTTTTGTACACACAGAATTTGATTCCTTTGGTTATATTGATAAGTATACGAGGTACGTCTGTTTTAAAAAACTTTTGTTCAAAATCGCAACTGTTTTGCAATTTTTTTACACGTTAATGTATCATTTTTTACGAAGTTTATTGATTACGGAGTTAATGAAATATATATACCAGTATAAAAAGGAAGATTTCTTTTGAATAAACTTCATTAGAATTTTTTCTTGAATATATTTATGATAGTAAACTAATATATCAAAATACAGAGACTTTTAAAAAAATAACTATTCACAATAAAAACAAAGAAAAAAATAGTTAAATCATGCGTGTATCTAATGCACTTTATTCTAAAAGAAGAATATTCGGTAGAACCGCTAAGATTCTAATAGAATTTACTAATTCTATTAAAAAATATAGCAAATTTTAGCAGTTAGATTATTCTTTCAATTACTTCTATTGCACAAGTGATAGATAAAAACACGTTATATTTACAGAAAAATAAGAGGATATGAGGATATTTCTGTGGCTTTCATCTGCGTATCGCGACAGAAGACGTTTTGATCCCACTCTCTTTAATTGTAAATATTGATTTAGGGCATGTCCTGTATATCCATGATAAGCATTGAGCTTCAGGTCTTGTTTTATAATACGCGACAGAGTCTTAGCGGTAATCTTCATTTCTTGTGATAAGATTTTTTGCTTCCTAATGGGGTTTCGACGAATTCTGGCTTTACAAGCATTAACAGCCTTTGTAGTTCTAACAGAACGCGGCCGCCCCGATCTTTTCTGGTCTTCGACAGAGGAAGTGTTGTTGTATCTGTTGATAGTACGATATACAAACATACGGCTGATACCAAGCTTTTGAAGTATCTGGAATATGACCGACAGCTCCATACTCATTTTGTGCAAGGCGATCACTGCTATCCTATTTTCTTTAACACCCCATTCCATATTGTAATTTGATAATGAACACGAAAAAACATGTGAAATGGCGCAAAATCGAAAGAAATTTTTAAACGTATATTTAAGTGTTCCAAATTCAAAATAATTAAAAAGTAAAAAAAAGAAAAGTTTTTAAGTAACAGTATTTATGGCCAGACTAGTTATATACAATCTATACATATAATAAGAATGTAAATCTAACGTGTCTGTACTTTTTCGATTTTCATGAAATAAGTTGTTGTACGTGTAGGAATAAGTAATAAAATACATTTCAATCATTTTTAGAAATGTCTGTTTCTGTTTGTGTAAACACGCATCACTGCTAAAGTACTCGATTCAGAAAAAAAACACACTTTGAGAATAACTTAGTCTTTGTTTGATTCAAAGCAGTTCACTCTATCAAAAATTATTGTAATTTTAATGACGATGCGGCGTAAGTACGGGAAGAGAGTAGATAAGTAAATGGACTTAATATTGGAAGAATAGAATTTGAAGAATGGATTCTAATGATTTATTCATCAGTGTTTTTTACATAATGTTCCACATGGATGAAGTCGCGAGCACAGCTATTAAGGAATAATATTTTTTCAAAGTTTTTATTTATCATACGAATACGTGAATTAATAAAAATTTTGACAAATAACTTTTGACGTTATCTTTTAGTGTTAAATAACATTGTTACAGTAGTTTAAAAATTATATACGTATTGAATATTTACAAAAGGTAATCGCCCTAGTTCGTAAATATATATATCGCGCCTCGTTCAATTGAATTATCCGGTTGAACCATTTTTAATCCACTGAAAAACAACGAAGTTAGAAGCAACATAAAAATGCACTTGAATATCCGTTACCATTTATCAGTAAATAAATATGATAAAAAGTATTATTGGGGCGAAAATGTTCCCGTCGGGACGTGACGGGTCCACGATATTGTTTTTATTTTCTCTGTTTATGCGAATGTAACTGAACGAATGTGTTTTATTGAAATGATGTTTGATATAAAGATTTATTGACAACATTTGCGCACGATGTGAATTGTTTTAAGTTTTTTGAAGTGAAAACTTCTTTCGGCACGTTCAGCGGTATTTTCTTGGCAGGAGATTAATTTATAATTTCGTCATATGACGTGCTAATTTGCGTGACCTACCGTATTGCCTATTGAGATGGAATTTAAAAAATACGCACTAAAATAAATTTAAAAATTTATAAGAGAGCACAGTTTAAATACCACTGTTTTGAGTTTTTACTTCTGTCGGTAGTCCTTGTGATTGCCTCATCTTTTTTTTTGTGTTTAGTGTTTCATCAAAATCTCGCCTAGTGTTAAACATACATACAAGCAAATAATAAGGCAAACCCATCGGCTGAGTGCCATAAGCGCTCGCCTTAGTAGTCCGGTGAAGCTGTTAAGACCTTGCTAGGTCAATAGCGTAGTCAGTTCGAAAAAAATAAATAAAAAATAAGGCAAACCAACAATCCTAACTAATATTATTAAGTTTATTTGATTGTTTATGTCTTAGATTTTTGCTTTTGTACTCAACCGATTACCATGAAATGTTGTATAGACCTTGACCAATGTACAAAAAAGAAAATTGAGTACTTTTGATAAAAACACATACCGTTCCCGAAGAGTAGGTGAAATCTACATTAACGCAATCAAACCCGCGGGTAAAAGCGATTGGTAGTAAAATTATAATAGAAGAAACACCCGGCGTTACTTAGGGTGCAGTGTTTTCTTTAATCACGACGGGCTTTAACTCAAGTGGAAGAGAACCCATAACGATTGAATTCAATTAATCAATCAATTCAATAAATCAATTAATTATTTGAAATTAGTGCTTAAATTCGGAATATATCATGGCCTATCTATTTTATTCAAAATAACGCTCAGGATAGGTTTTATATATTAATAGAATATTCTTCAAAATCCATCTAACAAATAATACATTCATTTCGTTCAAATAAAAGTATAAAGTATTTTGTCTGTTAGTATAGATACATCCAATGTCCAAAAATTAAAGAATAGATCATCTGAAAGTTCACAAATCTTTTAAGAATAAATACTTGTTTGTTAAACATTAAATCTATAAAAATTAGTATATATTTCGATAACAGCATTGCGTACTAATAAAGATAAACAAATAACTAGGTAATAAATTGTCTGTTAACCTAGGTGATAACAATAAAATCCCTTTAATTTTTCGTTCAAACAAAACAAGCCAATATTGTCACCAATAGTGAGGCAATAACGAGGTAAACGTCCCCATCGGTGGCACGTCCTTATTTACTTATTGCAAACTCACATGACAGGTGCCTTAATGGGTGAAATAATGTGGCGTGTGTGGTATAGACAGGAGGTTCAAAGATTAAATAACAAAATGTTTTATTTTAACATCAACATTTTTGTGCCTACTCTTTCCAGTTACTCAATTCAATCATTCATTTATTAAAAGGAACGATCTGAAAAGTATAAATAGATATAATTTATTTACATGTCAGTCTATATGGATTAGCATCGTGCTTCAACAATTATTTAAATAGTACGTACATTTAATTAAATTAACAATATGTAGCATTTTTTAATCATTCTAAAAATATTATATACACTTATCTTGCCGTTTCGATTTAACCTAATAATGTACATGTGGAATAGTACGTACGGCTTTTGTTCTGTTATTAAAGCACTTAAGAAAAATTGGTTGTCTGTAGAGTCGGTTTACGGACAATAATTTTACGTAATAACATCATAAGAAAACATTGATGAAAAATTGCATACTTTTATGAATTAAAGTGAATTATCTTATATATAGATAGCTGCGTAACAAGTCAAACGCTTAGAGCCTGTCCAGATGAGGCATCGACATAGTTGTCAGTCGTCTATCCGTACGACGTATCCCAGCGTATGCGACGTTTCTAAGGTTAGGAACGTGCGTAAAACGCGGTATCTGGACGCAATGTATTTTGAAGCACGCGAGTCGACTTGCGCGTAAAGCGCCTCATCTGGACAGGCTCTTAGGCCTATCGCGCCTCTCTATAGCTTTTTCCGCACTCTCGCTTCCACGCTCGGCTTAGGCTGAACGTGACAATGAGTCATACTTTTTCGTGAGTCCGTCAAAAACGAAACGACTATTCTACCCCTATTTCTTTAATCTATGACTATACTGAACGTGAATCTCATGGGAAATTGAATGTTACTCGCTAGTCACGGGTAGGTGCTACGACGTAGCCCGGGCGCGGCGGCGCCTACGACCATAATTAATTAATTATCGATTTTACCTAACTTTGCAACAAATACACACCTGCATAATTACTGTTCATATACTAACGGTATGAAATACAATTTTGATACTTCACACACGTTCTCCTTAATATATAACTAAATGTATGAAGTCATAAAACCTAAGACTGTATAACCACACAGAAATTTCAACTTTCTACAAAAATCACAATTTTGAGCTTATATTTGTAATTAAATAAAAATGTTTTTTAAGAAACGAATTTCGTGAATCACTAAAAATACAATAATTGAATGTATAAGTTTGTACATATTTCATTATTTTAAGTTTGTAATGTCTGTAATCTAGAATATTTTTACGTTAGACAAAACTGGTTCTGAAGTGTAGCTGCTGCAATAGACTTACAGGTGCTTGGTGACATATTTTCCACTTGAGAGGGGTAGCACTAGCGATGCCTTTCTACACGGATAGCTTAGGCTCATTATAGCGATTAGAACCTACGTTGATCAACGCTGTGTCCAAACATACTACTGTGGAGCTACAATTGCTTTATAAGAATCCTACCTTCGTAGTTCTTTTAGTATTTTGACCACCTCATTAAAATAATCATAACAATCAAAATATGATGCTAGAGAAAAAGAAACACGTTTTTTTTTAATCCGTTAACAACGGACTATTTCTTAATAGGTTCTAAATACTTTTGTAGGTGGTAGAGCCATGCTGAAGCTATAACTGGTTTCAGCATCAATGGGTCGGCTCGCCCGGGGTAGTACCATCCTCTCATAGAAACCCGACGAGAAGTAACATTGCTTGCATTGTTGCGTTTCGTTCGCTCAGTGAGAGCGCCGGAAGCACACCTTCCCAACCCCTCCCATTTTTTCCTCCCCCTCCCCCATCCCCAAACATAGGCTGGCAATGCACTTGTGACTACCCTGATGGTACAAGTATCTATGGACGGTGGTGATCACTTAACATCAGGAGGCCCACTTGTTCGTTTGTCTTTTATGATATAAAAAAATAAATGAATCATTATTGATATGTCACTTTGCATTGTGTTATATAACGGTGTACCAATTGAATATAAGTGCCGTACCTCTTATTAACGCTACTTTGATATCCAGCAGGATACCCTGGATTCAGATGAAACAATCCTATGCCTTGATAATCTCATACCATATTTATCAAAAGCTACTTTATTCCAATATAAAGTATTTATATTCAAATTGAAAATTCAACAAAGTCTCAAATTCGAGTGACAATAATAACATTTATTCCGTATCTAAAAGCCTGTATGTAGCATTTACTATTCACACAATGTTGGTACTGTAAGTGCCCACAACGGGAGCAGTTACCCTATCTCTATGAACCGATAATGGACCGTGAATTCTCCAGGCAGTGTCTGTCTCGAATGTCTTTCCATAAACACTGATGCAAATTGCATATCTAAAACTTACGTTTGCATTTATGAGCTGCTAACTTATCGTATTGTTGATAAGAAAATGTTTAATAAATGGATAGAAAAAAATAATTCTTATAGAACCAACCAAACTTGTTTAAAAGTTTATTCTAAACTACATTAAAATGAATATTTTATATCACAAATATGAGTACTTTTATTATTTATTAATGAACATTAGGTATGCGATTCATAAGCCCCGCGATTACGAGTGCGATTGATATGTTACAGGAACAACGTCGAAGTTTGCAAACTCAAATGTAATCAGAATGGTGCTAGTAATATCACACAAACTAAAAGTGTAGTTGACCCTAGCTGAAATATAATGCTTGATCTCCACCAGAGCTTCACCATTCTTGCCAAGCCTCGGCTTGGCCAACATTTCGAATGATTTGCAGTTAATTTTTATGATTGGATATGGTTTTTTTTTTTTTTTTTTTTTTTCGAACTGACTACGCTATTGACCTAGCAAGGTCTTAACAGCTTCACCGGACTACTAAGGCGAGCGCTTAAGGCACTCAGCCGATTTTTGTTTGGGCAACCAGCTCAAGGGTGCACGGCACACCTCGGCTTGGCTGTTGCCTGTTCGTTGCAATACGCGACCTAACTGAGCTAACCTAAGTTAAGCTACACTATTAATACATATATGAGTTGTTGAAGCATATATGTGTACCAAGCATACATATCTCAACAACTCTTACGTGTATTCTGTATCGGAAAATTTCTAAACTATTTCAGTTCGAAAAGGGAAAAAGAAAGTAAACCCTTCCACTTTTTTTTGTGTAAGCGTGTATGCGTGCACGTGTGTGGAGGTGATATGTGTAGTGTTGTTGCAGTGATGTAAATTTGTGTCACTGTATCGCGCGAGCAGCGGACTCAAGGGCTCCCCGCCGAGGGAACGGACCTAGGCTTGAGCCGCTGCCGAGGGGGGCCTACTCTGGTGTGCGGGAGCGAAATTTACCCCCAGACCACGGCGGCGTGATCTGTGGTTACGCGGGCGTGGGCGTGAACACGCTCTGTTTTGAGAGACAGGCTGGTACTGATCGTTCGCTGACGTTATTTCCTTATCGGGAGGATCGGTAAAAATGTGACGCGGTCGTCTTTTATAACGCGGTACGTCCGGTACGGTTTTGTAGTTCGTGGCGGATACCACTAACGGGCTGGGATGATTCGCGGCTTTTTCAAAGTATCTGGTGGTGAGTGATTTTACATACGCCCAGATAGAAGGCATCTCCAGGTCCCTATGGAGATCCTCATTCCGGACGTATCGCGGAGCCCCGGTGGCTTTACGTAAAAAGCGGTTTTGAATACGCTGTAATGATAAGAAGTTAGTTTTGGACATATGCGCAAAAACGGGTGAGCTATATGTCATAATCGGACGAATACAAGTTTTGTAAAGTGTGAGCTTATGTCTTAAGGACATTTTGCTCTTGTGACAAACTAGCGGGTGTAACCGACCCAAGACCATAGCGGCCCTATTCCTGACTCTTTTCGTGTGTTGAGTAAACGTGAGGCGTCTATCCAACGTGACTCCTAGGTATTTAACCTGTTTGGCCCAGGGAATCACTGACCCGTATAGTTTAATAGGCGCGAGCCTGCGTTCGTATTTATTAGAGATCGGGTCGAAAAATATCGCGGCGCTTTTGTCGGGATTGACTTCTATACGCCATCGAGTAAACCAGGCACCGAGTGTGCCGACGGCTTTCTCGACGCGATTCCTGAGACCTACCAGATGCCATCCAGAGGCGTAGAGAACTGTATCGTCAGCATAGCAACCCACCTCCACCCCCGGGAGCTGAGGTAGGTCACTGACGAACAGATTGAAGAGCGTGGGTGCCAGAATGGACCCTTGGGGCACACCTGAGCGTATCGGGTGGGGCGAGGACATTTCACCTTCCACTCTATAGCGGAAGGACCTATCTGTGAGATAGTCGCGGATTATGCGAACTAGCCTATCTGAGACACGAAATTGTATTAATTTGTGGACGAGCCCTGCATGCCAGACCTTGTCGAAGGCCTTCGCGACATCGAAGAAGACTGCTATTGTGCGTTTCGGGTTAGCATTGGTCGGATACGCGTTAGGATCCGGATCCTGATTAAACTTAGAAAAAACGTACTCCGTGAGGCGGTGCACTTGATTTGTACATGAGTGTTCAGCTCGAAATCCGAACTGCTCAGGTGGCAACAGATCTAATTCTGATATGCAAGTCTGTAGGCGGTTCAGAAGGAGCCGCTCGTACAGTTTACCTAGCGTATCTAGCAGACTGATAGGGCGATAGCTAACGGGAAGCGTTGCTTTTTTGCCGGACTTGTGAATTCCTATCACTACGGCCTTCTTCCAGACGGCTGGAAAATGACCCTGGGACATGGCCGCATTGAAGATGCAGACCAATAGAGCTATGATACGATCAGGAAGGAGCTTGAGTACCTCGTTCCTGATCCCATCGGGACCTGGGGACTTCCTAAGCTTTAACCGCTTGATGGCATCCGAGACTTCACTAAACGTGACTGGGGTTAGGGTATCCGCCGGCGGAGACGCGAGTGCTTGCTCTACCGAGGACTCGATCGATCCAGATTGGATATGGACATTGCAAGGATAATATATACAAGTAGCGGTCCCGGCGGACGTTGTCCTGTCTTGATAATAAAAAACAATCTAAAATTCAACCCCAACGCCACCTACCGGGTCCAATCTAAACCATTCTCGGATCCACTCGAACACGCACACAAAAATTTCATCAAAATCAATTCAGGCGTTTAGGAGGAGTTCAGTGATATACACACGTACACAAGAAAATTAATATATAAAGATATATCTTAGGCATAGCTTGTCCTTTGGCAGAGATCGTCGAAACTAAGAAATCGATCAGTAAAACGGTCTGCTTTACTTAATAAACTTAATGACATTTTCCAGAATAGAAAAATACTGCAGTGTTTTAAGAACCATTGCTCTAACCAGTGTATCTTGCACACAATAGCATACGTTGCAAAACATGAATACTGGCTAAAGAAACTATGCACTGAATTAGGGTTGAACAGCGAGCCATGAAGTGTGTTATGTTAGGCGTCGTCCTAAGTATTAAAGCGAAAAATATGGGTATCAGAAAAAACACTAACGTTCTGCACGTCCTTCGATATGCGTACTACTCAACTCAAATAGCGTTGTACAGGTAACTTGGCTAAATGTGGTGGTGTAGGTGGAGTTGATTTTTGATCGAATAGTGGCCAAGAGAGGACAGGCAGTGTGGGAAAATCAATGGCGAAATGCGTCGACGTCATCACATATCTTGTGTTAAAAACTTAGAAAAAATTGATACAGAACATAAAAAATGACGTAAAATGGAGAAAGCTTATGCCTGTGGGTTGAAAAGAGCTGACTGTGATGATGGTTATAACTGAAACCAAACACCTATTCTTTATTTGTGTTTTTTGTTTAGCCAACCAGAACTTTATGTTACGGTGGCAAAAAAGTAATTTTTCTATAACTTACTTTTTACTTACTTACCTGCCTACCAGGTTTCTCTTTTTGACTCCATGCAAAGGCGAGCATTGTTGACAATTCCGAATTAACATGCGGTCTAGAGTCATTAGAATATTGTATAAGCATTTGGTATCTATTTATGTTTTACCACATGTACAAGAGAGTGTTTTGAAGAACTTTTTGACAAAGTGCCCTTATCACCGTTCCAAACTCACACCACTGGCCGCTGACTGGTTGCTCGTTCACATATCCTAAAGCCCAGCTGAATGACGACAGCCGTAAGGTGTTGTAAGCTTTATTATACGTACGCTAGCGTTGTGAATCGTGTTACCCAACACGGTGCTACCCCAGGGCTATGACATGGGACTCTTCAAAAAAAGGTTGCAATACTTTCTTTACCCCTGTTGCTGTAGTTACCATAGGCAACGACAACCATTTAACATCAGATGGTCCATCTGCTTGGTTACTATGCTTGGGCACAAAAAAGGTGACGTCAATTTATATTTTACTATTTACTATTATCGCTCATATATTTGTAATTTTAACAAGAAATAACAATACCTAAATAAATCTTGTCTCAAAAATTGATAGAAATCTATACAAAAAATCAAACCGAACATTATAGATTCTATAACAAATTACACAAGCCATAAGATCAGGAGACAAAGCAATAAAAGAAGTTGTACAAGCAGGAAATATAAACATTTGGGATGTAACGATGGGCCATGTGCACACTGATGGACATAACCGGGGAGCCTCGGTCAAATTGTAAATAGTGTCGGATACGTTTAGTTTGCAATATTTGTGCGGTTCCGTGTAAATGGAAAAAGGACTGCACAGAGTACTGTCTTAAGACAGAAGTTTCACAAAAATATACTTTTCGTGTACATGTATATACATATATATATATATATTTCATTTGCAAGCTCTGTAGATAAGATTGATTCGCTTTAACTGGAGTAATACAGATCTTCAAGTATATTGTCTGTGAAATTAATAGGAGAGAAGGTATACACCCATAAATTTAAAACGTACCAATAAAATACTTAAAGTTACAAAATATCTCTACACTCCATATACCCAGAACAACAAAATTGGTATACAGGTTTTGTAAGGAAACCATTTTAAGCAGTTAACTTTAGAACACAATTATAGGATAAATAAAATATATCGAATATTTAAGATTAAATTGGCAGAATTGCACGGTGCAAGGTTCGGTCACTATTATACCCTTGCACTAGTTCCCGTTTTACCTATGCGTCTTCTGCGTTTATCACAAAGGTCCGACAATACTGTTAAGTCCTTCATACTAACAGCGTGTTACTCAGTTTGATAAAAAAGCACAAATTCGAATAAGGAATTATCATAGTCACCATGTTTCAAGAAACGAGCCTACTCCTTTCTCAAGTGCCGACAACACATGTGTGATTATCCTCGTGTCGCAGGCGTCCATAGGCGGTGGTGATCGCCTATCATCAGGTGACCCGCATGTTCCTTTGCCACCAACGGTAATAATAGAAAATGTATACCAACTTTCTCTGTACATGATTACTCTGTGTATAGAAGGGGGTACAACACGATATCGGAAACGCTGATGTGTGTAAGTCGACGGGAATTAGACGTTACGACGATTGGGAATTGCCGCAGACGCCGTGGTGCCTTCACAAGCGTACGCCAGCGCGTTATTGCACTGTACCGTGGACTCGGGATATTATCATATGAAAAGATTAGAAAGTCGTATTAGAATACGAATACATTTAATTATTATTTAATCTGGTTCCACTAGAGTTTTATAAAAACAAATAGACTCTGATAAGCGGTATAAGAAATAATAGTAATATTTATTAGTATCTTTGCCTATGAAATTGCCGTTTTGTATGAAAAAATTGAAACGAATTTTTTTCATGTATTTTTTATTTGTATTAATTGAAGTAATCACCCATGCAATCAATGCATCTTTGCCAACGCAGTGGCAGTTTATTGATGCCCTTCTTAAAGAAATCAGCTGGACGGGAGGCAATAAATTCTTCAAAGGCATTTTGTACTGCCTCTCGGGTATTGAATTTTTTTCCGCCAAGGAGTTATCCAAATTCTGGAAAAAGTAGTAGTCTGTAAGCGCAAGGTCTGATGAGTAGGGCGGATGACAGAGAACTTCCAACCCCAGTTCTTGCAACTTGGAGACCGTCTGCTGTGCAGTATGAGGTCGCGCGTTGTCGTGCAGGAGCAGCGGAGACGAGCGATTGACCAATGCTGGTTGGAGATGTTCCAGCTTCTCCATCATTGTGTTCAGTTCTTCACAGTACACATCTGCAATAATGCTCACCCCGTTTGGTAAGAAGCTGTGATGAATCACACCGGCGCTAGACCACCAAACAGTGACCATCATTTTTCTAGGGGTAAGTTTTCGTTTAGGGCATTGTTTAGGTGCTGAACCAGGATCCAACCAACTTGCCGAGCGCTTGCGGTTATCAAACAGAATCCATTTTTCATCGTAGCTAACAATGCGGTTCAAAATTCCTTCATTTGTGTGTCTGTTGAGCAGTGCAAGGCACGTCTCGACGCGTACTTCGCGCTGGCGATCATTGAGTTCGTGGGGCACCCATTTGTCAAGCTTTTTTACCTTGCCAATTTGACGCAAATGGACCAATATTGTTTTGACGCTAACGTCGAAAGCTGCTGCTAATTCAGCCGTAGATTGTGTATCATTAGCTTCCACAATCGCCTTTAATTCGTCATTGTCGACCAAAGTCTTCGGACGACCGCGAGGTTCATTTTTCAGGTCAAAATTCCCAGAACGGAAGCGAGCAAACCAATAACAGGTGGTGCGTTGGTTTGTAGTGTTAGCTCCGTAAACGTCGTTGATGTTGCGTGCCGCTTGTGCCGCGTTGCTGCCACGATGGTACTCGTATTCCATAATTACTCGAATTTTTAACGTATCCATGATGACAAAAAAGATTGAAATGCGATGAAAATGTAACACTAATCAATAAACAAATGACTACTTTTGGAATAAGAATTCCATGTTTTTAAAATAAAATTAATTTGAAGTTAGAATTCTTAGCCAAACAAAAATTATTTTGATTTGAAATGGCCAGTACTGCAGAACGGCAATTTCATAGGTAAAGACCTATTATTAAATGTGCCCGCAGCATTACTCATCGGACCATTGTACACATACATTGTTACGATAATTTTTAAGTAAACTCCTTAAACATATCTTAGCATATTTTATTCTTAAATTCTTATTTTATATCACAATATTTGTTATGTAACAAATTTGGACACCATAAGTTTATTTTATTTATACTAAAGGTAGGATTTGTGGCATTTCTTTGTGATATACAAAGAACACCATGATTTATATATACATTATCTTTTTCTTTTTTTTTTTTGATAGATTAACATTTTTTATACAGTTTATTAATTAATCAAACATATGATAGGTTGCACAAGAACAATACAAAATATTAATATTACATATTTATTGATGATGTAACACTAGTAATATATACATTTATAATCGTCGATCACTATACATTTTAAAACAATAATTGAATTTTTTGCCGGTATTTTTTTTTTACTATTACCAATAATTTTTATTACCAATAATTACCTGAGCGTTAGTGACTGCTGTAGCTAATAACTGTGTTGCAGCCACTAACACTCATCGCCAGCCAACATTAAGCTTTTTGTTTGAAAAAGTTAACACATAAAAAATAACTTCGATCGTAATACATAGATCAAGTCTACCTGATTATATTGTTTAATATTTAATGGGGTAGGTAACAAAGTTTTGCAACACATTCGAGTCATTTTATGTCGATTTCATTTATATTTAATCACATAATTTATTAAATATGTTACCAAATGTACAAATAATATGGTAAAACCTATCCAGAGAATACACGTATAATCCCTGTAATCAAAGAACGACGTAAATCGGTTTTGTTTTTCGAGTTATAAGCACACTAATGGACAGATACTCAGATGTCGATTTATTAATATATAAGTATATGCAGTTTTATTTACAATATACGTATATGTAGCTTGCTTGAAGATGTTGCCTCTAAATAACGAAATATATTTAGTATTAATTTCATACTTCATTCATTAATCTTTCATCGTATTGGATAGAAAATGAAAGAAGATTTATTTTTCAGCTTTAAAATTGTAATGGTGTCATTACACCATTCGACACAGTAAAACTATATGAAAACATTCAAACTATAAATAACAACCCTTGGATAGTGTAACGTATCCTATAATTTTAATAATTAAAGACATTGCCGCATATAACAAGACTTTATTGTTACAAATTATATCGGAATAGGCATAAACTTCCACCAAGACTAATACTACAGTAGAGTACAAATGTAACATGCGTTAACAATGATCTAATTACAAGGTAACGTGTGTCCAATTAAACGTGTCAAACGCGAGCGATAGGCGCGTGACGCGATTAGCCAGAGCGTGACAACGGCCGCGGCGCGAAGTGACGTGTCGCATGGGCGGGCGGGACTGTACGCCCGACTAACTAAAGTGTATTTTCCTTATCATTTACACATAAGTTACATTATCCTTATCGACAAGCACTCAATGTTATTTTATTTACTGGGACGAAGTTCCTTAACGGGTGTTGAATACTAGCCGACTCGCATTATGGTAGGTATATCATTGACATCGTCCGCTCGGCCTTGCTGGAGTGGAGCATCAGAACATGGACTATCAGAACATGGAGCTCTCGGTCGTTTCGTCTGGTCCAGGTATTAACTGGGCACGGAATACTTGTACCAAATACCACGCTTCAACCAACCTCTTTTGCCATATTTGCCGATAAGTGTTATGATAGGATCTGCGTCGTATTTTAGATACGACGGTGAGAGATGATATCTCATTGCCGAGTGAGGTGAAAACCATGCTCGGCAGCGAGAAGGGGGGAACGCCATGGCTTCCTTCTGAGAGGTCCGCGAAGAGAATTCTTTCAGCGACCGTTTCCGTTAACGAAGAGCCGGTAGAAAAAGTAGGACGCGCAGCTTCTTTCTTCGCCGTCGATTGGTACCTGGCTATCTCCTATTTGGTTCGAAGCCAGACATCGAAATCTGTGGTGGCACAGCTGAATGCACAAGCGACCCCGAGCTGCTAGTTTTACTGAAGATCTCGCTTGGTCCTTTCACTCCCTCGAATGGTAAAGTAGCCATAAAGAGATTCCTTACGTTAAGAAAAGGATTTGACTGGTAGAAATCTTCACGTAAGGAAAAAGGGATATGTTCCTCTGTATCTCTTTCTCCTTGCGACTTTTTGTTTCTTACTGTCTGTGTCTTTCTATTGTATGCGAGTGTCTTTTTTCGTGCCAGCAGCGAGTATGAAAATTCGAGAAGACGAGCATTGTATAACGTCAATACTGAATGCGTGGAAATCTCAATAAAATTATGTATTTGTTTTTTTTTATGTAGCATCTTTATATAACTTATATTTATACTAGCGGACCTGGCGGACTTTGTCCTGCCGTGGTAATAAAAAATGAAATCCCTAAAAGCCAACCGCAGCGCCACCTACCGGGTCCAATTGTGAATCTAAACCATTCTCGGATCCACTGAAATACGCACACAAAATTTCATTGAAATCGGTCCAGCCGTTTAGGAGGAGTTCAGTCACATACACGCGCACACAAGAAATATATATATTAAGATTTATTTTTAATAAACAAATATTTTTCCTAAAATGTAACTATTTTGTTAGACCTTTTGCTTTTAGTTTATGCAAAATTGCATTGATATATTCTCTTCTATAAGATATTAAGTAAGTTAATGTTCAGAAGGACAAGAATCGACGCCCCACTTTTACTACCTATAATAATATTGCACCAGATTGGAGAATATAGGAAAGTTGGAACACTATCCATTTATGTTGCGTAGGTTTAAATATCCGATCTAGTAAATTATCTGTACGCTATACTTCAGTGGTGCAGAATAATCGTTACACACGTTTATCACGTACAGCTAATCACGGGTTCCGTGACGTCACGTCCCAGTCGTTCGCAAGTTTTCACCTGCTTACCTATGTATATGTTTGGTTATCTCTGTAACTTTGATTTTAAACTTTAACTAGATATATAGAATATAGTACATGTTAAGATATATACTTAACTGCCCGCTCTGGCTTCGCACGGGTGCACTAAAGAACAATATGAAACCACATTTTCCCTTTGCAGTACAACCGTGTAATGATATTAAATGACAACTATACATCTGAACCTAAATTCTGTCAATATGTTTGAAGACCTCCCTATTATCTTCTGCCTCATTCACTCAATCACTTTTTATATGTATTTTTTTAACCATTTTATTTTATTTTTCTTACATTTTTACAAACATTTTCTTTTACACAAACCTTATCCTGAAAATTACAAATAGAACAAAAAAATATTTAGTCAAATAGGTCCGGCGGATCTGAATTGATGCGTTTACATACATTCGACAATTCATTTTTATTTATATGTAGATTAGAATTACTGTTATTTTGGAAACCATCGATTAAACACTAAATTTCGAATTATATTGTTAATTAATAAATAGATTCTATTTTCGAATTGTAACCCTAAAACGGGGGAGTCTAGACTCACGTGACCAGCACTGATTTTAATAGACGCCGACGATCTGGTTAATTGAGGTTGGAATGGGAACCATTAGACCCTCCGTCAGTTGAACTGCGTATAATATAACCATATATCAGGTATATAAAGAATGTTTTCAGATTCTAATAATCTTTACTTGTTTAAACTTTGTTGAATATACAGCTAATGATATATTATTTAACACTAGCGTGCAAAGCAGACGTTATCCCGCCCTGATAAAAAAAAAAATACATGGACAAATTATATACCTAAACCTGCCTCGTGAATCACTTTATCTACTGGTGAAAACCGTTTATGAATCCGTTCAGTCGCTTTTCAGTTTATAACGAACAGACAGACAGACGGACGTGGCAGAGGACTTTGTTTTATAATATGTAGTGATATGAAGCTTTAAAAGCAAACAATATTCATTAAGTTATATAATTTTTAATAGTATTTTTTCTCGTAATAAATTAGTATCATGAACAGAGGTGATTAACAATATACAAATGAAAACTGGGCTTCTGCTTATTTGTATATGTTTAATATTCGTTTGCAAATGTCTTTTTTTTATATACTTATTCCTCACCACGTTAAGCGAAAAAATTAAACTATATTTTCCCGCGACATATTCCATTCGTTTAAGGGTAGTCATGGTCGAACATTTAAACTGACCTATTTTCTCATTTATTATATACTATTTTCTACTCAGAGATTCTCCCGCGTTAATATACATATAACCTATTCATTGGGAACAGGTATTTTTCCTGGATGAAAGCATCCTACATTACCTATACCTATTAAGCATAGCATACAGACTCACATTCGCATTTATAATACTAGTGAGTAAGTAGTAGTAAGCTGGTACTGCAGTCCCGTGAAAATGGTTTTATTATTTCTGAAAAAATCTCTTTGCTTTATCAGTTCTATTTCACTACTTTTAAAAACCATAATGATAACCTTCATTATATTGTAAAAAAAATATTATAAAATCGCTTGAACTGTTATACCGAATAGTCGCGCTAAACGATATACATTTTAGTTGCCTTTCAACTTAAGGAGATAAATCCAATCATTATTATTAAGGTCACGATAATGAATACTTTATTATCCGTGCAGATATTAGTCAGTGAAGCTAAGAAAAGTGGACCATCACATCTACCCTCATAATGTTTGACACCATCTAAATCGCAAGGGTGCAGTAAACCGAGCGCGAGTAATTAACGCGATGAGGAATAATTCACGGACCGGCAGAACGAGCATTTTAATACTCAAATGAAATAATTCTTCAGATTGATGACGTCGGATTTCTCTCGCCGGATTTTTTTTTATCAGCTCCGAGACTGTTTTTTTTTACCGAATTGAATTTTTAATTATATTTTACTGGCTCGCGATTCGCAATTTGCCGGATTAACTGCGCTTCGGAATGTTCAGTGAAATCGTGTTTTTAATGGTTTTACTCTTTGATGAATTGCTATGTTGTTAAGAATACATGCTTTATTTACTATTAAAGACAATATATTTTTTAACTGTCTTAGGTATTCGTTTTAAATTGCCTTTAAGAACATTGGCCATTATTCTGCTGTTTTCTACAATTTTTTAAGGAATATTTAAATCCCTTAACATTTTTTTTATTATTTTTGCTTAATAAGATTAAAATGAAGACATTTAACGGTTATTATAAATTGATCAATTTAATTACAATTCACAAGTAGGTGGTAGAGCCACGCTGAAGCTATTACTGGTTTCAGCATGAATGGGTCGGCTCGCCCGGGATAGTACCACCCTCTCACAGAAACACCGACGTGAAGTAACAGTGCTTGCATTGTTGTGTTTCGTTCGGTCAGTGAGCGCGCCGGATACCCATACCCCTGCCCCTTCCTCCTACACCACTCCCCTGGTTGCGACTCCCCTGGTGTTGCAAGTGTCTATGGACGGTGGTGATCACTTAACATCAGGAGACGCACCTGTTCGTTTGTCTGCTGTGATATATAAAAAAAAAACTAATTATTTTTTTCATTATCTAAATATACGTGTTTAAAATTATAGACAAAATTCTGAAAATTAATATTTTTTTTTAATTCTCGTTAATTAGAAATGTATAGTAGTATATTTGAAATATCTTCACTTCATGCAAGGATTGAGCATTTGTAAATTATATCCACCAAATATATTACCAAACATCTGCAAAGCCAAAAAAGATCGAATCATTTCCTGGATTTTAGACAATAATTATTATTCTTTTAATACCATGTAACTCTACTTCGAAATTTTTTTGCATGAAATTTGTATTTAATGTATATAAGTCGTCTACAGTACACTTAACTGAAAAATTGAAAGAAGAGAGAGGTCAAGAGGAGTATAATTCTTGTTATTATAAAAAATAGCTACATTGCCTGTAATGAGTAGTAAAATGATAAGATTATTTTAAATCAGATAGTAGAATCAGTGCCTGTGATTCTGTTCTCATTAAAATTGTTTTTTACGGACTTCGTATTAAATCTGGAGTAATCCTGGGCTTTTTTCTATTAATCACCTCTACGATATTTAGTGATATTAAAGGACTTCTATTAAATTTTATTATTATTGCATAACCGTCTTGAATAATTACATTGATATGTGACCTAGATAATAGTTTCAATAGTTCTCTGACTGCCAGTACAAAATATTAAAATCAGTTTTGCCGATTGGGAAATTAATTCGGATAAACAACAGACACTTCAATTTTATTTATATGTATATAATAAGTAATACCCGATTACCTTCACTAGGATATAATAAAATGTAAAAGTGTTCATAAAAAGATAGCCTAATAAAAATTCTGCATCGAATGATCATAGATTTGGCGTGGTCAAGCCTTGAAGCAACTACATTCTCATGTTATATACAGATAGCATAAAGTTAATATTACAAATACTTATATTAAATATTAAAAATGATTAATTTGCAATAAATAATCTATATTTAATGTATGCTCTAACATTTAGATATGTTAGCTCTAAAAGCATTGTACTTAGTCAAAGTTTTACAAAGTAATAGTTTAGCAAAATTAATCCCCAGACAAATATTAAGAACTGTGTTGTCTCGGGCAGATGCTGTAGAGTACAAACTTTCTTAGAGCTTTCTCACATTAAACAGACAAATCACGTAATATCTCTATATAATTACACAAATAAATATGTATATATAGCGACTGTCCAAAAGTTCATGGATGTCACACTAGTGTATTTTGATATTATTGTAATAACCTCAACTTTGTTTCTACAAAACGACGTTACAAATACGAATACTAGTTCACACTAAATACGTATTTATAGAATTGTGCAATAGATTAATTTATGTATCCCTGACGAAAATAGAAAAATTTCAGTGTTTAATTTTTTTGTTAACAAATTATTTATCCTGTGGTATACATTTACATTGAAGGTATCGTACACTGTAGGATGTTTTAAAATGATATGAGTTTCATTTATACACGGAGAGACGAGCTCGACCCGGCAAACAGCCTCCCTTAGGAACTAAACTTTCCGTCCACCTAGCGACAATATTTGAAAGTTATTTCAGCGTTCACAACCCTCATAGGCGCCGTTAAAATTTTCCCTACCACCTTATTCATAATACACATGATGCATCCATCTCGCTCGCACGCTAATTCGAATTTACGAGTGCGACGGCGTCAGAAATATTTACAAACTGACATCTC
Source organism: Antheraea yamamai (assembly GCA_036509395.1). Classification (NCBI taxonomy): domain Eukaryota; kingdom Metazoa; phylum Arthropoda; class Insecta; order Lepidoptera; family Saturniidae; genus Antheraea; species Antheraea yamamai. The sequence goes on from AP028446.1 coordinate 13,879,961, forward strand.
CGAATTAACGGTGGTCGGCCCATGATAATTTACATATTTAGGTGAAATTAACCTCGCAATGTTAAATTGTATTATGAATATTAATAGGTGTGTGTACGTATAATGTATTATATTATATGAGTAACTTTATGGCTCAGATTTCTGTTTGAAATTATGGCACCCTTTCATATAGTTAAATGCGTGTATCGAAATTTTCAAATAATTCATGTAATTTTCAACCTTATTGTAGTGGCAATAATGTATATACAGTAAACTAACACTACACAATATGCAAACAAATTAATAAACACTGATATTCTAGATTATCGACAACAGCACAAGCCGAGGTGTGCTGTGGACCCTTGAGCTAATTGTCTGAATAAAATCGGCTAAGTACCTTAAGCGCTCCCCTTAGTAGTCCGGTGAAGCTGTAAAGGCCCTGCAAGGCCAATAGTATAGTCGATTCGAAAAAAAAACTAATGTTCTATATGTCTTATTAATCAAAGTACGGTTTTCTTCTTAAAAGTAATTATGTAAAATTAACTTAATCTACATTTCAAAATTAATTTAATGTAAGCTTTAACATTACTTAATTTACTATTTCATTAAAATTTAGGAGATAAACTAAAACTAACAACAAAAATCAGTTATATTATAGAATATCTCCGAACGCAAAAATTCAAAATAACCCCAAGCAAAAATTTGCAAACGTTGACTGGAGGTTTATTTGGTTATCTAATAAAATATTACGAGCTTTGACAACTGCCTCGAAGCTGCCCCCTTGTGGCCTCTGTTTCTTACCTTTTTCAGTTATGGCTCCGTAAGCATTTACTGCTTTTATGTAACGAAACAAAGTAAATATCTGCTAGGGATTTAGCAAATGCGGCTATCTTTAAGCGATGTTTAAAGTAAAGAAAAGAAGTAAAAATTCACCGTTAGAAATGAAACTAACAGCTTAATAAATACATTTCTTATGAGAAGATAGTAGCAGAGAGGCATACAGTCCCTTTATAATACTAAAATTGCAGCCTATAATCAATTTTTAGCGGAGAGACCTCGGCTTCTAGTACGTATTGCCAACCGTCAAATACTCTAATAAACATATAAACTCGTAAGGCATTATAAAATATTTCAAAATTGAGCCAACGAACTAAGACTGATATATAACATCATATAGTAGTTTTTCCTGCGACTTTGTTTTTGCGATTTTCGATACATTTCGACTGAGAAATAACCAAGATATCAGGCTGTCTATATGTCAAATGTCACTACAATCGATTCACGTGTTTAATCGTAAAAAGGTAACAAACAGACCGAGTTACTTTTACGTTTATAATATTAGTAAGAAATATACATACATTTCATCGATATAAGAATATTTGAAAGCGTGTCACTTAAAGACGAAACAACAAATTGTAACTTGACTTTTGTTATTGACATTCTTTGAGAAGAATTTAATGTGTAAATATTTTTTTATAAGACGTGAATAAACTAAATCTTGTACTAAATCGTAGCAATCTTTACAGGTTATTCGTATTATTGAGATATAGGATTTTTTTATAATTATTTTAAATAAAAAAAAATCACTACCGAAATAAAATTAAGGAAAGTATAGGAAAAATTTCCGTAAGTAATAATTTAGAGGGTGAGAAAAATGTAGGGGTCTTAAATTTAATTTCCGAACTGGAACGACGTGAAATTTCCCCCGCAGCAGGTCAAGCTTCCAACGTGAAAAGAGAAAGGGTCTATCTCTTTTCAAAGTAATTTAATTTCTATCCTATTAAATAATTTTTAAAAGTTACCATCTTTTACTATTCTGAATCTGAAATTCAAACCAAATAAGCAAAATTAGTAATAGTCATCCAGTGGTTGAAATTGGACCATAAAAAATATCAATATTACATGTACACAGGCCGCTATACTACGCGTCGATAGTCTGACGCAAGCACAATATGTCACGAGCATGTCGCTGTCATCGGTAACAGGCGATGACGCGAAATCACGAGGTTATTTTTTTATATCATAGGAGGCAAACGAACAGGTGGGTCACCTGATGTTAAGTGATCACCAGCGTCCATAGACACTTGCAATACCAGATGAGTTGCAAGTGCGTTGGCATCCTATGTTTAGAAGAAGGAGGAGTGGGGAAGTGGGGAGGAGGAAGGGGAGTTGGGTATCCGACGCTCTTACTACCTGATGTTAAGTGATCACCAGCGTCCATAGACACTTGCAATACCAGAAGAGTTGCAAGTGCGTTGGCATCCTGTGTTTGGAAGAAGGAGGAGTGGGGAAGTGGGGAGGAGGAAGGGGAGTTGGGTATCCGACGCTCTCACTGACCTAACGGAACGCAACAATGCAAGTACTGTTACTTCACGTCGGTTTTCTGTGAGAGGGTGGTACTACCCCGGGGTAGCCGACCCATTCATACTGAAACCAGTAGTAGCTTCAGCGTGGCTCTACCACCTACAATTAAAAATTCCCATTAAAAAATTAAAACACGCTTATGATACAATTGAGTATATATAATGTCTGCTTACATGTGCAAATACGTCATGAGCATGGTCATCGGTGACGTGAACCCATACCTCCCTACCTACCCTTTCCCCTACCAAATAAATTCTACCCACAAAGTAGCTCAACGCGGCTAAAAAATAGATGATTCTCGACTTCATTTTAATTAATTTAAGCATACATCTTCGGTCATTCTAGCTGCAGTAACTAATTTCGTGGCTGATATGTATGCCATGAAGTTAAATTCAAGTGCCAAATCAGCGACCGCATTTTGCATATTGTAAATTTAATGAGGAATATCACAATGGATTGTAAATATAATAAAACTAGCGGGCCCGGCAGACGTTGTCCCACCCTGATTATGAAAAAATCTTTGACAAATTATATACTAAAACGTTCCTCATTAATCACTCTATCCACCGGTGAAAACCGCATGAAAATCCGTTCGGTAGTTTTCGAGTTTATCGCGAACAGACGGACAGACAGACGCGGCAGGGGACTTTGTTTTATACTATGTAATGAAGGTAGTAAACTGTGTAGACTAAAACAAATAATACCAACTTAGAATTTTTACTGCTATCAAATTTTAAAAATTAAATAAGTATATTCAATAAATAGAAACGAAACATTAAAAGGTATGCGCAACGCGACAGTATGCTTGTACTTGATAATTAACAGTGACTCCTTAGGGAAGGGCTTGGGTCCGGCTAACGCAATATATTATGTTTGAGATGACACTCAGCTCTGTTCCGAGGGGGTCGCAATTTTGAAGGATGATATCTGGGAGCTAAAACTCGGAACGGACAATGGGCATGAATTTCTATTAAAATATTATAATTTTGTATGACAAAATTATAAAGAGAATCTTTTTATAATAATAACCTTTAATTTTCACTATGAAAACAGATGAAACCATGTTGGGTGTATTCTATAGTAGCTCGAATCATTCAATCGAAATCTATACTAATATTATAAAGCGAAAGAGTTTGTTTGCTTGAACGCGCTAATCTCAGGAACTACTGATCCGATTTGAAAAATTCGTCCAGTGTTGGATAGTTCATTTATGGAGGAATGCTATAGCTACATATATCATCATGCTAAGACCAATAAGAGTGAAGCACTAATGAGGAATGTTTCAAAATCGAGGTTTTTTTCCTTCTGAGAGCTTCCGCTGCGTGTTAGCGTTAGCCCAAAGTAATTATTGCACGCACACGAAGTCGCGGGCAAAAACTAGTAAATTACTAAGGTACATAAATTTATTCGCTTCTTAATATGATATTTGGATCGACGAATCCTTTGACATCATTTTGTCATACTTCGATTTAGAAAAAAATTAATAACAATTACCTACAACGTTTTCTTTTTTAACGTACACATACAATATCAATTTTTGAATAAAAATGAAGAGATCAAGCATTTACGGGTTAATCCATATCTGTATTATTTTAGTAGATTTTAATATAATCAGGGTAATATAATGAATAATTTGTGTTACAAGTATCGAAAATAATATAAATAAATACTAAGACAATAATGTTAACTTAATGTTATATTGGTGACAGTCTTTCAGAACAATTAACTAATATAAATTAACTAAAATAAATAAATATTGATTTTTGCTATTTATAATAATCCTACAGAATAACTTTTGTTTAAGCCTTCGATGAGAGAAGAAAGATAAAATAAAAAATAATAATATCATAGCAAAAAAAAATAGTAGACATGTTATATCAGTAATTGAATCGAAAAAAATATGTATAATTAAACCACTGCGTGGGAATTGGCATTGCTGTGATCTAACACTCTCTGCATAAAATTCTTAGGATTTTCCGTAATACATCATTAATTGCCACATTTATTAGGTAGTAGGACGTTAACTTTACTTCTTTCCAACGTTAGCGTGTTGATCATTAATAATTCTATTTTATATTTAATGCTCGTAAACTTTTAACGATGACCGATATTGCTTGAAAGTGAGAGGTCGAGATATTTTACAATTAATTTTTAATACATAAGGAAGCATAAACTTATAATAACGGCTTGATTAAAAACAATAATAAGGTATTGTAGAGCCTAAGACTTAATATTATCTACTAAACGTTTACGTAAACTGATTTTGCTTTTGTTTTTAGCATTTCCTTATTTGCCCTAAGCACAATATAGTTTATAAAAGAATTAATAATATATTTGTTAAAAAAAATATAAAAGTAAACAAAGTCATGGGTTTTAGTTATAATATAAAACAAAAGGAATTAGTATTATACAATGTATCCCAATACACAGGAGTACCTAAATCTTACCCTGACATTTTTATAAGAGCCTCTTCACCCCTATTGCTTGGCCGGAATTAGGAATTACAGTACAGCTTGCAAAGAAGATGAAAACTATATAATTAAATATCACCTACTATTATATGTCTATTTATATATTATCTATACTAATATTATAAAGAAGTAAAGTTTGTGAGTTTGTGACGTTGTGGCGTTGTAGGGGGTAATCTCAGGAACGACTGGTCCGATTTGAATAATTCTTTCAGTGTTATATAACTCATTCATCGAGAATGGTTATAGGCTATATATCATCACGCTAAGGTCAATAGGAGCGGAGCACAGATGAAAAATGTTTCAAAATCGAGATGTTTGTTTCTTTTTGAGAGCTTCTGCTGTGTGTCAGCGTTAGCCCAGAGTAGTAACTATTACTACGCGGACGAAGTCGCGGACAGGGGCTAGTATTCTATAAACAAATAATAATTTAGTTTAATAAGTAGTTACTGTCCAGTTCCTTTTCTTCTTATGGAGCTATATATTTTTTCTATGGTTTACAGGTAAGCACTTGGCTTCGATATCACCTAATCGTAGATACACGTGAAGCTGATAATGGACCATGCATATCTAGTACGAATAGATGTCTATGCACTTTTCGCTTCAACACATGTAACTCAATAAACGCATTCTTTTGCTTTTTACCTTGAATTAATCTGTCATAAGCAAATATGAATCTATTATAACATCGATGACGATGATAAACCGTAGCAACACGTTGTCGGATGGAAAATATAAATTTGTATAATTCACCTCACCGTCCGAATTTAATGAAACAGAGACTAAGTCATTCTCGAAGATATGTTTTGTGATTTTCCCGATATTATTGTGAACCCAGTACTTTAGCAGTGATGTTTACAAACAGACTGACAGACAGACAGGTATTTCTAAAAAATGATTGAAATGTATTTTATAACTTATTCCTAGACACCTGCAACAATTTTCGGAAATCGAAAAAGTACAGACACGTTAGATTTACATTCTTATTATATGTGTAGATATTTTATGCAGGATTATTTATTTTTAATAATAGTTTTTTATGGTTATCATCAGTTTAAAAGTTAATAATTTTTACTAAAGAGAACATATTTTGCATTGCAAGTAAATCATTTTGTATAGTATTAGACAAGTCAAGCTTTTCAGACCTAACCCTATTACTCGGGAATAATTTTTTTTCTTGATAACGAGACTGATAACCCTATATCCTTTTCTGTACCTCTGATAAAGTATGAATTAAAATTTCATAATGATCGGTAGAGTAGATAAGGCGTGAAAGTGTAATAAACAAAGTCGCATTGGCTTTTATAATATTGGTTAGGATTTACTCCTATTTTCAGTTAAAGTATACATCACCTAAAAAAATACACTCAAACACTTTCAGTATGACAAGTTGATACAAGTTGGCCCTATTTCCATAGAAATATTTAAAATACTTAAAAACGCTTTATCTCCTTTGCCGCACGATTGTTGTTTGTAATATTTTAAATTATAGTAAACAATATTATTGCGGATATTTCTAAAAAAAATGCTACGACTCTAACGTATAATTAAAAAAATAATATGTGAAAATCAGAAAAATAATTATATCTCTCAAACTATTGAACCCATAACGTTCTTCTTTCGAATATAAATATATGATTTGTTGTTACATTATTTTAAATGTTAACAAAAGCACAAGTTTACTATTTTTTGAATGATAATTAAATTAAAATATTCTTAAGGTCATTCACCTCTCACAAAAAAAAAACCATATCTCGAAAACTAAACAAAATTATAGTGTCGGTATTTTTATCGCCTTTATCATAACTAGACCCATCAAATAGATACATAAACCATATGTGTCGCCAACTCGGCTCTTATAACACACTGTGAACAGGTACAAATATGTTTTTATTATTTTGTTGTCAGTACTGCCCGCGCCCGCCCCGTTCATCTACACGGTGCCTGTAACTAGTGTTTTTCACACAAGTTTTATGTGCTATTATTTGCAACGAGATATAAAAGCAACCCTGGCTAAGTTTACTGCCTGGCCGGACTAATCCCGACAGCATAAAGCTTGTAACAGAACCAACCCCTTTATGTTGTGTTCGACAGTAAAATCTCTGACTTATATAATATTCTTTATGTTTCTCTCCTAAGAATTATTTTATATTGATATACAGACAGTATTACAGATTCCTCATATTACTAGATATGATGTTTGCGATAAAAGCAGATTAATTAAAGATTGCAAATATATAACAAAACAGTAACACATTCTGTTTCATATAAAATCGCTTTATTGTGCGGAAAAGTGATAGGTTAGTTAGTGCCGTCACTGTCACATACAGGTCAAAGATAACATTAAAATTTTGTTAAGTAATTTTCTTCCCACACACCAATTATGTAGTCGATTTTTATCATTTATCACGATTTTATTAACTCATTTGCTTCTACAAACCTCGCCAAACATTTTGACCGCTCTGACTATAGTTGCGCAGAACACAAATTTAGGTATAAATATGTATTAACTATATGTATACCTTCCAGATAACTTAAAAATAAGTAAATGCCAATTGTAGTTAATTAATGAATATATTATTTAGCAATTAATAAATTATTTCTAGTCAGTTGGTTTACATCGAAAAAAAAAAGAATTGTGTACGATATCTTCGTTTGATATAAAGTTATTAAAGTCTTCAGAAACTACGATTTTTATTAACGTTACTACATGTTTAGTAACGTGTGAAATAGAGCAAGCGATGTGGTGCGCATGCGCCGTTGAGGTAACATATAGGAATAACATTGTTTATAAAGACATTTTGTCTGCAAAGTATATATTTGCTTTCAATTTTTGTTTTGTGTTTTTGTCTCTGTACATACAATATCAAGTAACACAGATGAAGTCGCGAGTATCAGCTAGTTTATAATAAAGTATTACTACTGAGTTATTATTTTTGGAAAAATATTCATAATTTACTAAACTCTAATCCTCCCGATCGAAACAAAGATCAAAATCGTTCTCTTTTCTACATATTAAATTTGTACAGTAGACATGGTATTGAGGTACGAACAAGGGTAATTTCTCGAAGTCGCCTCGTAACAATCGGTTTAATGCTTCGCCAAAGTGATTCCGGCTCATTGTCAGCCATGAAACACTCGACGAGCGAGGCGCCGTGATTGCGTGAAATTTTCATTGCATCGCCACCGTATCGCAACGATATTGTGGTGAACGTAAACGTTAAAGTTAACGTTTATTCACTCACGTCGGCGGACTTTGTAATGAATTTTGTATAGGCAGAGATTTCGTGAATATAAAGTGCAGGTGATATTCGCGAATTATTGATAGACTAAAAATGATGACAGGCCTCGTAGCGCAGTGGGATTGTTACTACTATTGAGCCGAGAGATTGTATATATCTCATTCCCACATATAACGAACTTTTAAATTAAGAGCATAATTGACACTTATATATATGTCTGGATGTTAAATATATACATATGTATGGTAGGTATATCAACTATTTCTTTATTTATAATACAAGAAATATTAAAAATATGACCGTATCTGAATTATGATCTCTATGATTCTTTTATTTATTTATCTATAAACTAGCGGGTAAATAAGAAAAAATACTGTTTTTTATCTTATAAAGTTCCGTTTATTATTTTACCTTTCTATTTATTTATGGAATACTTACATATTCAGGCTATTTCATTTTTCTATAACACTCTATCTAACTTACGAGATAAATTTATTCCAAAAAAGGTTGTATTTCCTAAAAAAAAATATCCACTCTGGTACAGATCATCTCTCATTAAACTTTTGAAAGAAAAAAATAAATTTTTCATGAAATTTAAAAAATATAAAAATATTTCTGATCATAATTCATTTGTAATTTTAAGGGAACGAGCTAAGCGTATGGAAAGGGATATGTTTGACAGTTATATCACTCAAATTGAAAATAATATCTCAAAATCACCCAAAGCGTTCTGGTCTTACGTTAAGAATAAAAATCAATGTAATGCCTATCCATCTGTCCTCAAATACGGACAAATATCCTCTTCATGTGGTGAAGTCATATGCAACATGTTCGCCGACTATTTTCACTCTAATTTTTTACCCAATACACAGACCTTCTCATCTGTTGTAGATGATATAATACCAAATTACGAACCTTCGTCCAATATAGGTTCTATTAGAATTGTCTGTTCTGAAGTGTTAAAACTTTTGGAATCCCTTGACTTGAACAAATCGGCTGGTCCCGATAACATACCTCCCATTCTTGTAGTCAAATGTGCAGCTAGCATCTGTACTCCACTTTCTCTATTATACGAGCGATCTCTCAATGAAGGGATAATGCCTCATATCTGGAAATCTGCGTTGGTTACACCTATTCATAAGTCGGGTCCTAAAGATATAATCAACAACTATAGACCCCTTTCTAAACTTTGTATTTTTGCTAAAGTATTAGAAAAAATAATTTACAGTCAACTCTTTTACTCTATTAAACACTCGCTGTGCGATCAACAACATGGTTTTCTGAAGGGAAGATCTACTATTTCAAATTTAATCTTGTCCAGTGATTACATTACTCACCACATGTCGCAGCCTGGTCAAGTAGATGTTATTTACACTGACTTCAGTAAAGCATTTGACAGGATTGATCACCAAATCTTGCTTCATAAGCTAAAGATGATGGGAATTCGAGGTAATTTGTTCCGATGGTTTTCATCTTACATTGATAACAGATGTCAAACTATAGTTTTAAATGGTTATACATCCGTCCCGATGCAGATTCCGTCAGGAGTTCCACAGGGATCTTTGTTAGGTCCTCTTCTCTTTAACATTTTCATCAATGATATTTCTTCTTGTTTTATTAATTGCAAAATTCTTCTGTATGCCGATGACCTTAAAATTCTTCGTCCTGTTACAACAATTTCGGACGCCGTTTCCATTCAGGATGAATTAAATAAATTTCAATATTACTGTCATATTAATAAATTGTACTTAAATATAGATAAATGTTATGTAATCTCCTTCTCCCGAAAACCCACTCCAATTTTATTCAACTATAAAGTTCAAAATACAACATTAACACGAATTAACACAGTCAAAGACTTGGGTGTTATATTTGATTCCAAGCTAATATTTGACAAGCACGTTGATAGTATTGTAAAAAAAGCCTCAAAAGCACTAGGTTTTGTGCTCAGATTATCGAATGAGTTCAAACACGTTAAAACCCTTAAAATAATCTACTGCTCTTTTGTACGATCTCAGCTGGAATATGCATCTCAAATTTGGAATCCCTCTTACAGCATATATAATGCTCGCATTGAACAAATTCAAAAAAGATTTCTTCGTCACCTACAGTTTAAATCTAAAACATATTTATCAAATTAGACATTACGCTGTAAAAAATTTCATATACTTCCATTATATGAGCGCAGAAAAATAGCTGATTTAATATATCTTCTTTGTATTATCACTGGTAAAATTGATTGTCCGGAACTACTGAGTAAGATTAACTTGCGTGTACCAGCTGTGCCTAGCAGAAGCCATAATATACTTTATAACCCGGTTGTTAAGGCGACCTACAGGCAAAATTCGTACATAATTAGAGTTGGTAACAGTGTTAACAAATTAGTTAGTGATCTGAACGTAGATCTATTTAATACAAGTGTTCAGAAACTTAAATGCGCTCTTAATTCCAGCTTTTTTGATTATTAATTTCCTTATTCGGATCATACTTTCTTAAGGAAAATGAAAGTTTTCTTATAGATGCGGAAACTTGTAAATGGCCATCATTTATGTTTAAACATGTAATGTATTTTCTTTTGTCTAGCTGTAAGTTTCCCTAAGAATTCAAAAATAAAAATAAAATAAAAATAAAATTCATATAATTTACGGCCACTTACTAATATTGTTTTCCAAGTACCTACCCATCACAAGTTTATTTGCTATATCAAAGTCTATAATTTCTTTTATTTTTTTCTATACGACAACGCAATAGAATTGCCGAAGGTATTCAACATTTTTATGCATGTCATATAAGTCCCACTAGTTACTCACGGGCAATCCAAAAGCCATATTCAAACATAAATAAAACCAGTCTCGAGCGTCCCGTACCTTTCAATTTCTACGTAGTGTGTGCAAGATCAATATTCCCGAGCCTGTGCTAAACAACTGTCATTTTATTTTATCACCCGGCTTCCGCGTAACTCCGTTTGTGATAAATTTTAATGTCGCTTGAGAAATATTTACACGTTGTGTCGGTAGTACAGGTACTTCCGAAATATACCAGGTGACTGTTTAGACAGTAGCAATATTTCTGGAAGACACTCTGCACTCGATTCTCGTTCTAAACCAATTAAAGAAATAGATGCTTACTATTTAGCCTAACTATCTAGAAAAATACAAAAACTATACACAATCTTCTACACGTCTATGTTAAAACACAGTATCAATGACCGTCGGGTGATTTCACTTTCATTTGAAATGGAACGTGGGAACGTGGAAACGGCAGGAACAAAACAAAAGGGTTTATTGCCTGTTTTACTATCGAAATTTATTAACTCCGGGTCGCCCATTGTAGCTTTTGGCATCGGTCATTGCACTTAGGTTTATTATTTCATTTACACGTTTGTAGCTATACTTTTGAAAGTCTTAGAACAAACTTTAACTTAGGTTTTCTTGGTTGTTAATTAGTATTTGTTTTAATATTATTATTTTATATGTTACATGAGATAGAATACTGTGAGTGTCTAACCTTTCACCTGGTATAGTAAAACTTATGCAAGTGTGAGAGTTTAAGATTATAATTTATTTTGTTACTCTTTAATTTAATACCAGGTCTTTTTATTTTTATTTTTGGCAACTAATCTTCTAGATTATACTGCCATTGTCGAGTAGGTAATAATATAAATAATATCTTGCGATAATTTCAATGTTCTAACAAGATGGTGGTTCCCCCATCAGAATTTTACAGGAAGTTTTTGTGGCAACTCAGAATTCATGCTCCGTAATGTTATTTTCCATTCACCTCGCTTATGCACAATAACAGAACTATATTACGTAAACTGCCACCAAATGTTACAAAATATGGAAAAAATAACACAAGATTATGAACAAAATATAAAAGCCATTACATGAGAGACTAAGACCCCACCAAAAACTCTAATACGAGGTTACGATAACGGATTTTATATATAGATATAGTACACAATGTAGTAACAAAGAGTAAATTGTAAAGAAGTTGGAACAATCTTCAGTAGGTGGTAGAGCAATGCTAAAGGTATTATTGGTTTCAGCATGAGTGGGTCGGCTCATCCGGGGTAGTACCACCCGACCCACAGAAAACCGACGTCAAGTAATATTGCTTGCATTTCGTTCGGTCAGTGAGAGCGCCGGAGGCCCACCTCCCCTCCCCCTAACTAATTTACCGCGCATTGTATACTGTAAGCTCAGCTTTAATGCTTAATAATAGGAAACGTAAAATTTGTAACATAAAAATCATCTTATTTCCCAAAATTTTAACAACAATATTAAATAAATATACGCCGTTAGGGAACCGTAAAATTATTTAAATCGAACAACGTAACCCATTGTAAGAGTGACTTTTTAACAAACTCGTAGAACTTTCAAACTCCACCGTAGTTCAAAATCCGCCATCGGTCTCCAGAGAATGTCCGTAAAAAATTAAGTCACAAAGCGAGAGAAAAAAAATAAAAGTTTAAATGTCTCCCCCTCTTTGTTAAGAATAAACATTTTACGTTCGCTTAAGAATTTGGTGGTGGGGAATTAAAAAAACTCTTTGTAGGCTTTAGGATTCGATGCTCGTACAGATGTAGGCTAAGTTATTCGCATATATTTTTGTAACTTTTAGTTGTCAATATATTATAATTTTTGCTTGTTTTTAATAACTGTAATAATATTTTATTTTGAATGTTTTTTTTTTCATGTATTGAGGAATCTTGCCTTTTTATGTGCCTTGATTTCAACTATTGCGGTGTTATTACAAAAAAGTTAAATACTTGGTTTAAAAGGGTTTCGAATTAAATGCACCGCGCTCGCCCGAGGCAAGTTCGCGTTATCCTTTTTCGAAAGTCTTACCTAACGTAACCAAAGCGAGACAAAAGAGCAAGATGGCGAACATTCAGCGACTGCGGTGCATTTAATTCAAAACCTTTTCAAAGCAAGTATCCAATACGTATTTAATTTTTTTGTAATAACTGCGTTGATGTCTACTAATAATCTATGCTTTTAGAGTTTAGGGATTTTGGTCGGATCTAAGATTGTCAATTTATTGGCTTTTATGTTTTGTTCATAAAATTGCATTATTCAACTCTGTATTGTATATTTGTTTTATACTTTGACCATAATCTCATTTAATATGAAATGTTGTGGTCTAAGTTGGTAAGAACGCTAAACTTAGAAATAAACTGGTATATTGCGTAATATAGCTTGGTTATTATGTACTAGCGAAACGAAGTGAATTGACGAAAATAATATAAATTCTATTTTATGAATAGTAAGTTGTCATATAAACTCCCTGGAAAGTTCTATTAACAGGGCTGCAGTTTTGTTAGAATACTGATGTCATCATCAGACAAGACTTTGTAAAATTACCCACCTAATAATGACGCTAACAATCTTCAATGGTAAGAATTGAATACTAAAGTAAGAAAATAAAAAAGAAATTTACACTCTAATGAGATGTAATAAGTAGTTTTAAGATATTTCATAATCGAAAAGCGGTTTCCCGTAACTAGATTTATTATTTATACTAAAAGTCACTCGCGACTCTGCAATTGTATGTATGTTTATGGTTTACTAGCCTCTGCCCGCGACTTCGTTCGCGTGGAATAGTTACTTTGGGCTAATGCTAACACGCAGCGAAAGCTCTCAAGAGGAAAAAAAACTCCGATTTTGAAACATTCTTCGTTGGTGCTCTGCTCCTATTATTGGTCTTAGCGTGATGATATATAGCCTATAACCTTCCTCGATAAATGAGCTATATAACACTCAAAGAATTTTTCCAATCGGACCAGTAGTTCCTGAGATTACCCCCTACAACGTCACAACGTCACAAACTTTACCTCTTTATAATATTAGTATAGATTATAATATTAGTATAGATAAATTAGGTTATATGCGCGGAATCATTATTTCTTCTAAAATAAAATTAGCCTAAGTTATTCCTTACAAAATCAGCTACCTACCGATGAAAGTTTGGTCAAAATCGGTCCGACCGTTTCGGAAATAAGCCGGAACAAAGAAATAGACAAAAATTTTAAAAATATGGTTTTTGTGTTATATGTACCGTATATACTTTTATATCCATTTATTAAAAGGATGTTGTTTTGATATTACAAACACGCACTCCAATTTTTTAATTATTATGGATAATACTTGAGATTTTTCGCTTTTTTTTAACTAAATAGTCAAAAGAATTTACGTTTACTTCTTTTTGTATTCATTGTTATCTGTACATATACCAATTATTACAGTTTCTTTTTTTACAAAATAATATCAAAGTGTGTAGAAGTACAAAATCTACCTGCGACAACCACGACCACAGCCTCAGTTAATTCATGTCGAATTCATTAATTTTGAAGGTGCCTTAACTAGGTGTCTTGATAATTTAATCCTTGCAGGATTGCCCAATTAAAATGTTGGCAACGAGTTTTTAAATATTCACGCCGTTCGGATGGGGTTAAACCGGGCCCAAAAACGAGGTAAAATTTATCATCCCCGCGAGCAGATTTATACGGGTATAATGACATTTTAGGTGTCGATTAGTAAAAGTTTTCCAGTAAAAGCTTTGAGCAAAGGCTTTAAGTTGTCGTGCGGTAGAGAGATTGTGAAAATATTGAAATTATGTATTATGAATTTATTTCATCTGTAATTTGCGTTCGTCATTCGAAAGCTCGGATTGATAAATACAAGCAAAACTCAATAATGGGATTTCTTCTCTAAAGTCATTTTACCTATAATCTATATCTACCTTCTTCTATAGATATAATAAGAATGAAAATCTAACGTGTCTGTGTTTTTAGATTTTTGTGAAAAAATTGTTGCCGGTGTCTAGGAATCAGTAATAAAATACATTTCAATTATTTTAGAAATGTTTGTCTGTCTATCTGTCTGTTTGTTTGAACACATTGATATAATCATAAAGCATATCTTTGAGTAACATTTCGTCTTTGTTTCATTAAAATCGGTTCAGTATATCAAAAGTTATTGTAATTTTTATGACGACGCGACTTAAGTACGAGAGAAAAGTAGATAGTAATCTAATCTTACTTAATACATTTCAGATGACTTTATTAGTCACTGTTTTGTACATCAGATTGCACGCCAACGAAGTCGCGGGCACAACTATCATCATCAGCCTGTAAAAACCCCCCACTGCAGGGCCATAGACCTCTTCCCGAAGGAAGGTATGGGCATAATCAGCACGCCAGCCCACGACGTACTGGCGATTTCAAACTCTGAGAAATCCACAGTTCTGTTTTCCCACATATAGTAGTACTACAAGAACATTTCTCAGGTTCGGGTTTCCTCACGATTTTTTCCTTCACCGTCGCCAATAGTGTTACCAATTTAAATTAGTAAATGTATGCGAATTCCGAATAGTATGTTGGTATATGCCGGGGCTTGAACCTGCGGACATCGAAATGATATTGCACCGATCAAACCACTGGACCATCACGACTATACAATTATTTGTAATAATTTTTCCTCATATAAGCCACCGTCTAGCTTGAGATATATTTTATCATGTTAATAATTAGTCATACACTTCACTAAATTGATATGCCAAAGATAAGAAAGTTATGTAATATTTTCGAAACAAGCGACAAGATTTAAAAACAGGTAGGTAACTATTTGCTTTCTATCGTTCGGGAATAATAATTTTTTTAAGATGAAAGGTACCCTGTTTTTTTCAGATCGGTTGAGTAAATAAAACTTGAATGCGTAATAACAAACAAACCCCTTTTCACATTTATACCTAACTAGTTGAAGTTATAAAAACAAAAAGGGGGAAAAAGGGAAAAAAAAACCAAATAAAAAATTTTTATGGTGCTTCCTTGTTTGGGTATTTATAAAATTCAAAAAAAATAAAAAAAAAAAAATTTTCAAAGGATAATCCCCACAAAAAAAAAAAAAAAATTCTGTTGTGTAGTACTTAATTATTAATCATTATTATTATAGTATAGATATCGATAACTATCTATATAGATATCTGTTAGGAGTACTTTGGGTTTAATTATCGACAATCGTGACAATCTTTCAGTTGCCTTAAAATGAAACTTAAAACTTAAATTAAAATTAAACCAAAGCTTCCATTATATCACAAAATATAAGCCATAATCTATTGGCAAGAAATGCTTGCAACAGTACATATTTTTAATATATAATAGTATAGTTTTGATACTATCATATATTTAAAGTTATTAATGTTTCTAAAATATTATTTTTCTATTTTTATTCATATAATCAATTGTCCGATATTGAATAATTTCAGTTTGCAACAACGTTGGCACCTATTAATTTAATTAAAAAAAAAGCAAAGTGTATATTTCATGATTTATTAATAAAAAGTTGTTACAAATGAAAAAATAATGTAATAATATATTTTTCATTGCAATTTTACATTACACAATTTGTTCACGTTTCGTAAGAAACTCTGTATTTTTTTATAGACTTAAGCTGGTAAGAGTCTGTTGATCTTTGCCTCATAAGGTCTATATTTATTTGTATGGAGCCTTTATGATTTTAAATAGTTTAATAGTTAATGACGGCATAATATGAGTTGTACTTCATATATTCAATTCAGTTACGCAAGCCTCGGTAGCGCAGTAGGCAGCGCGTAAGTCTCATAATCTTAAGGTCGTGAGTTCGATCCTCACCCGGGGCAAATCCTTTTATTTCTAAATTTAAACTCCTGATCCGTGCAATTTAATTGTATTGTTATTAGTGTCCTTTTACTTTTTTCTTACATTCGAAAAAAAAAATTATTCGCCATGCGACATCTGTGAAATTTGAGTTCAATCAATTTGATTTACTAAGCGCAGTATAGATGGCGCACTGTGAATCTTAAAAATGGCAATCACCTAGTTACTTGTTATTTCGTATAAGTATTTCATGCAAGAGATAGCGCAATAGTCAAAAGAATGTTATAGCTATGAAAAAACTGAATACGAGATTATCTTTATTCTAGGCAAATATTTTGTTTACAACGACATCTTTGAAATTGACATGCAATTTAAATTGGAGGCGATTCAGTGAAACTTAATTACAGCGCCATCTAGGTGTTTTCTTATGCTTCTCTTGGATGTTAGATGGATGTTCTCTTGAGCTAATACATACGATCCTAACTCATAATGTATTTCATTTACGTAAGATATCATAGATAGCGCAATATAAAATAATGTTATTTTCAAATTACTAAGAAAAAAATTTGTACTTATTTGTATAAACAACAATATATTGAAAACAATCGTGTAACCAAATGATAATTGTGTCTTGACGTCGAATTTAGAAATATAAATGTCATTTATATTAAAATAAATTACTTTTCACAACATGACGTCGACATCATCAAGTTTGCGTGACATTGTATCAATTTGTAATAAACGTCAAAATGTATGTAATAAATGTATAAAATAAAATATAGTAATTTATTATATAGAATTCATAGTAAAAAATAGATTGAGTACCTATTTTATACTTCGAAGTGTTAATAAATAATAGGTAATTTATTATAATTTTAATGTTATTTAGTAAAAACAGGTAATTTAAGGCATCAGTTATAATGATAAAATTTATGGCGAGGTCGTCAAGTGGCGCCAGTATTCTTCGAATTCCTTTATGATGATGCTAGAATATAATATTAACTAGTATGAAATTTTACCACATATGTCCTTTTATGCTTATGTTTTGATAAGAATATCTTTGTACTGATCATTTTCAATTTTAATTTTGAGCTATTATTGATATTATGATTAACTGTAGTATTACATTCATGTTCACCATTTTCTTATAACGACGATCTGAAATGAGGAAATCGTGAAAATGTAAAACTATTAAATTATATATCGCATTATAAACCTGGTTAAACAATATTATGCCTTGAAATTCACCATGCAGACATAATAAATAAAATATTTAAGAATAATTTCGCAACATATGCTAAGATAAAAATAACATTAACATTAATTAATCAATTTGTGTACGAAATCCTATAGAATAGTTTACATGGAATTTTTTGCTGATATTTACAACAGAAAAACAAAGCACAGCTACTATTTAACCTTACTAGTGATTTAAAAAACGTTATTCTGGAAGATATTAAAGAAAGATGTTCGCTTCTTCGTAAAAAATTTTTATTTTATTGTTATAAAATGTTAATGGTAGATAATGATTAAAAGTAGCAGGAAAGAATAATTATTGAATAACTACATATTTACAATACGAACGCCGATAATTGTTTGTGTTAATAAACGTTTGCTTAAAAAATAATCAGTTAAAAAAGTTTTATAACGTTCGTAAATCATTTAAAAACCATTAAAACTGAACATTTGACAGTTCGTGGTGGTGTATAGGTTATGGCAAAGGAATGTAACAGGCGCGTTCCTGTTTGATGGAGTATTGTTTCGAATTCCATCACGCGTTCAGTGTGAAACTACGTAGGTTAAGGTCACTGGACACAGCCTCTTAGTAAAGAGTTACTATAATGCTGAATGCAAAAAAATAAACTCATTTCCAAAAGTCACTTCAGTTCGAAAAGTCCGAAGCCAATGACAAATTAAGAAAAGTACTAATGGCGAACGTCGGAAGAGCCTATTTTCATCTAAGCATTGGTAAGGACGTAACTGTGATAGTGTTTGCGGATTTTTCGACATTGTAGATGCGTCTTTAGTATAAATGTGTTTTATTGAATCCTAATCCAGTTGATTCTGTATAAAAACTCACTGATTCCAGGTACGGTCGCTCTCGACAGAAAAGTGCTCTAGTTCATAAAAGCTTTAAGACGAGGAGTGAACTTTAACATTGTACGGCGAGATAATATATCGCAGTGACACAGAAGTGTTTGAGCCTGTATAAATAACAGTATAAATAATCATGAAAAATAAATGACATTCGCTATGAATAAATACCAATTTTAGATTCCTTAAAAAATTTAACCTTGCTTTATATTCAACTAGCGGGCCCGGCGGACGTTATCACACCCTGATAATAATAAAACCCTTGACAAACTATATGTCTAACCTTTCCTCATGAATCACTTTATCTACTGGTAAAAACCGCATGAAAATCCGTTCAATAGATTTTGAGTTTATCGCGAATAGACAGACAGACGTGGTAGAAGACTTTGTTTTATAACATACTAGCGGGCTCGGCAGACGTTGTCCCGCCCTGATTATTAAAAATCCCTGACAAATTATATACCAAAACGTTCCTCATGAATCACTTTATCCACTGGTGAAAACCGCATGAAAATCCGTTCAGTAGTTTTTGAGTTTATCGCGAACAGACAGACAGACAGACGCGGTAGAGGACTTTGTTTTATACTATGTAATGATGATGATAGTGATGCTCGACTATATTACGCGCAAGTTTGTACTTAACACGCTTATTCAGAGCGGCAAAACGATTATCGAGGGCGTGTATTGAATGTTATAAACTTACCTTTTACACGAATACATAAAATTTTCAATCATTAATCCCAACACTTCATATGACAATTTATAATTCATTTTTAACACGTTCCTTTAAAACTTGCGTATCCTCATCAGTTACTCCCAGTAGGACAACGGTCGGTGTCAAAAAAAATAAATCACATTATTATATGCTGCCCGATGACCCCGCGCCGCCGTGCCACCGATTCGATTACAGAATTCCTTTTTAAGGGGTAGCTAACGATATATTTCATTATAGTTATTTTCCATAATAGACAATCAATTATGATCTTACGTTCTGATACGAATGTAAAAGAGATTTTATACAACGCGTTTATAAAAACTTTTATACACTAACTAGTGGGCCTGGCGGACGTTGTGCCACTCTAATTATAAAAAAACCTTAACAAATTATACACCTAAACCTTCCTCGTGAATCACTGCATCTACTGGTGGAAACCGTATGAAAATCCGTTTAGTAGTTTTTGAGGACTCTATTTTATAACTAGCTGGCCCGCTACTTCGTCTACGTGGAACCTGATGTACTAAACAATGACTAATAAAGTCACCTGATCGTATTTAGTCCATTTGCTTATCTATTTTTCTATCATACTTATATCGCGGCGCCATTAAAATTACAATAACTTTTGATAGAGTGGACCGATTTTAATGAAACAAAGACTAGATTACTCTTGAGGATATGCTTTTTTTTATATGAGGTGTTATTGTGAATCTAGTAATTTAGCAGTGATGCGTGTTCATACAACCTGACAGATAGACAGACAGACAGACATTTCTAAAAATGATTGAAATGTATTGTATTACTTATTCCTAGACACCTGCAACATTTTTTTTTTTACGAAAATCGAAAATTTAGAGACACGTTACATTTACATTCTTATTATATGTATAGACTAGCGGGCCCGGCAGACGTTGTCCCGCCCTGATTAAATATAAATCCTTGACAAATTATATACTAAAACGTTCCGCATGAATCACTTTATCCAATGGTGAAAACCGTATGAAAATCCGTTCAGTAGTTTTTGAGTTTATCGCGAACAGACAGACAGACAGACGCGGCAGGGGACTTTATTTTATACTATGTAATGATATAGAAGAAGATATGTAGTGATATTAGTACAATAACACAATACATCGGCATTTGGTACCGAAAAGAATATGAAGTAATTAAATCGGCAAACTTTATAACAATCTAAGTTCGCATATCTTATTAGGTAAGCGTACTTAACAATTATCGTAGCAGTTATTATTTTCCACCAAAAATGCTTGATGTTACAACTCACGACACGTATCTATGCGTTACGTTATCCTGTAATATTTATATTTTGTTATATATTACTAGCGGGCCCGGCAGACGTTGTCCCGCCCTGATTATAAAAAAAATCCTGGACAAATTATATACCAAACCGTTCCTCGTAAATCACTTTATCCACTGGTGAAAACCGCATAAAGATCCGTTTAGTAGTTTTTGGGTTTATCGCGAACAGACAGACAGACAGACGCGGTAGGGGACTTTGTTTTATACTATGTAATGATTATTTTATTACGTTTCTTATTCTTAAAGTTACGTCACATTACTTTTTATTGCTTGATCAAACACTTGACAACGTTGGCCGTTGTTGATTATGGCTGGCAATTAACTCAGTGCTAAAATATCTAGCCAATATTGATTGAGGCCGGCATGACGCTTAGCTCAGTACTAAAACAAACAACCCTAAAACAAAGTCAACAGTTAATTGGCGAAAAATTTTCAATAATTTATTTGTCTCATACATTTTTAACTTCGCCTTAAAACGGCATCAGCGACTGTGCGTAGTCGAAATCACCCAATTATACCCCTTTTAAGCGCACCACCCTAAAATGCTATTAACTGCTGATATATCTGTGGTCATCAAACATTATGTTGGTGAGTTGTATTAGTAAAAATAAGTTTCTACTTTTCAAAAATTTCAAATAAACAGAGCTACTTATTTATTAATTCTATCACATACCTAAAAATTAAAACCTACTTTTTGTTATTACAAAGCATATTCTAACACTCATGTTGTGTTTTGGTGATTCACCCTAAAACGATCCGAAAAATGTAATTTAAAATTGAGCTGCTTCGGAAGCCCTTCCTTCCTATTACTTGGATAAAGATAATCCTTTTAGTGAAGGGTAAGAATCACCCTCGCATAATAATTCACTTTTAAAAATACGTACCTACATAATTTAGACATAGTTATAAATTACAAACTATAGATTTATAGATATAGATTCAATTTTAAAATATTTTCAATTATTGTATCAATATTATGGTACATTCAATATAATATGGAACATGCTTTTGTTAATAATAGGCATTCTGTAAATAGTTTGAAGTCTAGACCAAATAGAGTAGTACAAAATTTTAACAAAACATAAAACCGAATATAAGTATATACTCTAAAAATACACAATAAACTAAAAAGAAGGCTATTTGTTGTTACGTTCCATTGTGTACAATATTGGCCAAAACGTTCTTGAGCATAGTTATCTAACAAGCCTTGAATAAACCTATCAATATCTTAATTACTATATCTACAATTCCTATAACATTTAGAGGAATTCGTTGATATATCTTCCAAATGCATAATCCAATATTAATAGAATTAGAATGGATCCCATTGGAAAATATCCCATTTCCAATATATAAAAAACAATATCTTAATAAAACAATTTATAGGTGACAAACATACAAAATAAAAATACAATCGAATTGAAAAGCTCCTCCTTGTTGGTGTCGGTCGAAAAACAATATCTCTCATAATCCAAATAAATCATTTAAGTGAAATCAAAACACATGAAGTTCGACATCATAAAAAAAGACATCCAATGTCACGAAATACTTTAAGTATAATAATCTATGCAATGAATCAATCGTATCGATAAATGGTCGACATTATTAAATGCACAACTATTATTATTCACCTTACATTTTTTCACAAACGATGCCGCCACTGATGAGTTTGAACAGAACAAGAAAGCAATTGAGTAGTTTATTTTTTGGTTCACAATAACCCGGCATTGTCAGACCCTCTTCTCCTCAACTAATCATTCGACCACACTAATTACATAATGAATGAAGAGGTAAACTTTAATGCTATAATATATAGTATATGGCACTATCTGCTTCACTAATTCTTATATGTATAGCTTAGCTAGTTTAGCTCAGTAAGATTCGCGATGTTGCACCCAAGGCAACGGCCCAAGCCAAGGTTCGGCCACTTTGGCACCCTTGAGCTTGTTTCCAAGCGACTGAGCGGCATAAGCGCTTGCCCTATTAATCCAGTGAAGCTGTGAAAGCACATCAGGCCAATAGCGTAGGGCACTTCGAAAAAAATATACCGAAGGGGTTCGAATTCAGTCCGGAATTGTAGTAAACCCTGAACTTCTGTTTTCAAGATTGCAGTGTTTTGAATATTATCTATGTATCCAAGATACGTATAATATAATGACACACTCACATTCATCCACTCGTAGTAAAATGAGGTAACTATAAAGGTACACTATAACTATACGTAAGAAATATATAAATGGACTTTCCAAATGATATAAAATTTTTGAAATATTAATTAACGTTTGCATTTTGTTATCTTAGTATTTATTTTTTATTTATTATATTACTATAAGAGATTACAATAGCTAATATTATAATGAAATATATTGAGGAAATAAATTTAAGTATGATTAAACTCTATTGCTGCCGTTGTTCTCAATCGATCGCTCCAAATTGAGTTATCAACTTTCGTGAAATTCATTGTTTTTAAACTTCTTTGCCTTTTTGTGCCGATACAGTATGATACTCAATTAATGACGGCTACCTGCGGCTCCTTTTATACGATATCGATCGAGGAATATAAGCGTGTCCAGTCATTGTAAATTGTAAAGGGTAACTTAGGAAACTATTGATACTTTGGTATTGCTTAAGGGGTGTTCTAAATTATATGTTTATACACATATATAATAATCGCATGTAATCGTTTTTTCTTTGATTTAATTCCATAATAAGTGGTTAAAGCTAAACAAACTTATGTGGTTAGACCTCGTATTCATGAAATTATGTTATTAAATCACGATATATTAAAAATAACGAATGATTAATTCGTACATGAACATTTAGAAATCAAATACTCATGTTTCTGGAAACATCTTCAGCTAACTAAAGTGTTGATGCAGCCAGGTTATTGAAAACTTTAGGAAATATTTCTTTTTACATTATCGTTTTAACACAAAAATTATACGTAACTATAGAATACTATCTGTACCCGCGACTCCTGGACGCGTGTAACCTAATGTAAAAAAACGTGACTAATAAAATCGTCTGAATGTATTAAATCCATTTTTATTTATCTACTTTTCTTTCGTACTTATGTCGCGTTGTCATTAAATTTACAATAACTTTTGATAGAGTGAACCGATTTCAATGAAACAATAACTAAATGTTACTTGAGAGTTGAGGATATGCTTTGTGAGGTTTGAGGTTTTGTGAGGTTTAATCGTGAACGCAGTACTTTAGCAGTTATGCGTGTTGAAATAAACAGACAGACAGACATTTCTAAAAATGATTGAAATGTTTTTTATTACTTATTCCAAGATTTATTGCAACTATTTTTTTCACAAAAATCTGAAAGTACAGACATGTTATGTTTACATTTTTGTTATGCATATAGATAAAATGATATTTTTAAATCACGATATATTAAAAATGACTGATTAAATTATGATCATTTGAAATTTAAATAGTCACTTTTTTTCTCGGACTGACTACGCTATTGACCTAACAATGTCTTAACGTCTTCACCGGACTACCCAAATACTCAC
Organism: Antheraea yamamai; assembly: GCA_036509395.1. Lineage (NCBI taxonomy): Eukaryota > Metazoa > Arthropoda > Insecta > Lepidoptera > Saturniidae > Antheraea > Antheraea yamamai. The sequence goes on from AP028446.1 coordinate 13,904,302, forward strand.
GTTTCTTTAAACATCTTCAACTAACTAATATACTGAGGCAGTCACGTTATTGTAAGCTGTAGGAAGTATTTTTATATTATATTATTGCTTTTACATTAAAAAAAATATACGTAATTATATCAAGGTATTAAAAAATTACGTGAGGAAATTTGAATAGACATATAGATATTACCTTCCTACTCTTAATATGTAAGGATACCAATTACCAAAAAATATTTATTAACTCTAGATAATGCCAGGGCGGGGACGCATCATGCCAGTAATGGGCCGATTAGGCCTTTTAGCTTGTGATCGACCGACGAAAATGAATAGTTAAGTTAATAAGGAACAAAGAAAATAAAATTATTCAATATTTTTTAATAATTCATCTCATGTATCGTCCATCACGATTAGAACATTGTATATTAATTAATACTGATAAATATAAATTATTGTTTATACTTAACAATAAAGAGAAAAATGTTATGTTAAATAATAAATGTCAATAAAATATATCAATTCATGTTTAGTACAATTCCAAAAATAATTTAAAATATATCATTGCCTTCTATTATCTACGTAGATACCTAAAAAAACACAAAGAATCAAATTTATATTTATACTAGCGGGTACGGCGGACGTTGTCCCGCCCTGATAATAAAAAAATCTTGAAGTTAGACATATGCTGCCGCTGACTTTTCTGTAGACATTATCAAACTCTACAACTTTTCTCTAGAACTCGATCATATATGTCTCATCGTTAAGGCAGCGTTCGTAAGAAACGTTTTCGTTCGACCGTTTTTTCTCCGACTTTGCAAATCCGAATACCACAAAAAGTCTTTTCATTTTTCGGGTTAATATATAGCCTATGACACTCACAAATAACGTGGCTTTTTATTTGTAAAAGAATTTTCATAATCGGTTTAGTAGATCCAGAGATTACCCCCCACAACGTTACAAACTCACAAACTTTACCTCTTTATAATATTAAGTATAGATATAGATAATTTTCACTGAAGTGTCAAAAATACAGGAATTAAAAAAAAACTTATAGTTAAAGAATGCGAGTAAATCTGTTAATAAACAAATCCGTTTTTTTTTGAAGCGAAAACTTTGTTAGGCGCGTTGAGCGGTATTTTTGCGGCAGGAGATAAATTTATAATTTCGCGTCATGACATGTTAGCAAGCATGAGCAAACGTATTGCGCTTGCGTGAGACTAGCGACGCGTAGTATAGGGACCTATGTACATCTAACATTGATATTTTGAATTGAGATTGTGCAGCTATCATGTTTGATTAATTCATAAACGGTATAAAAATGTATACAATTATTGTTCAGAGTCCTAATAGATGTGAAAAACAGACTAATAGTAATTTCAATTTACAAATTTAAAATTAATTTACAAATTTAAATATTTACAAATTTAATAAAAATTTAATTTACAAATTTGGAAATTATAGTGTGAATCACTATAATCAATTTATAAATTTAAAACAGAACACAGTTATTTTATTGTATTGAGTTTTCACTTCTGTCGGTAGTCCTTATGACTGCATAAATTTTTTTTAATGTTGCTACCCATAAAGTACTTCTAAATACGTGTATTTCAGTGTTACATAACTTTTATTTAAAAAAAAAAAACATACGATTTGATAGCGCTAACTTTATATTATATCAGAACTGTAATAATGTTATTATATAATTCCAATAAAGATGCATAGCTTAGCAAGATGCATATTCTGGGTGGCGGGTGTTTATGGCGCGACCTGTGTGTTCCCATAACGTTTCGCTTGATTTTTTCTACGTAATAACCGGCCGTTCAATTCGAGTTACTGCTTCTATAATATCAAATAAATAGAAGTGAATTCTAAAATGTTTATTCTGTGACCATAACATGAAACTACGTACTTGATATTTGCATTAATCTATCGATTTAATATCTCGTTTGATGTACTCCGTCATTTAGATCACAAAACTCACTAAGTAAACTGCACACTCCAATCATTACATATTATAAAATGAAGTCCCCTATCGCGTCTGTCTGTCTGTCTGTTCGCGATAAACTCAAAAACTACTGTACGGATTTTCAAGCGGTTTTCACCAGTGGATAAAGTGATTCACGAGGAACGTTTTGGTATATAATTACTCAAGGATTTTATTATAATTAGGGCGGGACAACGTCTGCCGGGCCCGCTAGTTAAGTATAAAAAATTCTTTGATATATCTTTAGTGTACATTAAATATTAGTGGACGTTACTTTACGGCTCGCATCGGAAGAGTCTACATCGGTCTGAAGATACTCCGTGAAAGAGCGAAACACGTGTAATCGATTGTAGTTATTACACCTTAATCTGCAATATGTTTTTAAATAATTATATATTTTTTATATTTACAGTTACAGAACAACAGCTTCAACCAAGGAATGCGTTTTTAAATATTTTTATTGTTTTAGTGACCAATATTTCACTATCTCTCAGATGTTAGTACTCTAAAAAAAATGGTGGCATTTTCCATGCAGTTTTTGTGACACCTCAGAATTTATGTTCCATACATGTCACTTAAATTGTTGACAATTGAAAAGTATACAATTTGTCAATCAAATACCTCAAGTTAATATTCGGAGAATAAAGGTTACTACATAACATATTAAGTATCTGCGAAGAACTCAACGTTGTATTAATTGCATCTATAATTTATGTGGTGTTAATAAATTTCGATAAATTTATTTCGTACAATGTCTTTTGTAAGTTGTTAAATTAATTCCGTAAACAAAACAGCAGTCAATCGATTTATTAATGTTTATTATTTACCACGTAACATACTAACGTAATTCTGTATGATAATCGTTATAGGAATAGATAGGTAATTTCAATACTTTTACAACAGCCGAAATAGCTCAGTTGGGAGAGCGTTAGACTGAAGATCTAAAGGTCCCCGGTTCAATCCCGGGTTTCGGCAAACTATTTTCCTTTTTGTTTTTCATAGATATTTTGCATATAGATAAATTATATAAATAGGGCATAAAAAATACGATTTATAAATTTACAAAGCTACCACAATTTTCGTTCCTAGTAAATTAACGTACAGTGTAATAAAATATTGCATTTTAAAATCTTACCATTATCCCACCCAAGTAGGGTGTATAATGTTTTCCTTTTCCACTCTTCACTGTTAGATGTCAGTACCTTTTATACACATATCATTTTTTACACGATCCGATCATAACTTTAAAATATACTTGGAAATATTTAAATAGATATGAAATAACATGACGAAAAACAGATCATAATTTATAGTAATTCTTGTAATCATAATATTATAATTAGACTTATATAATATATTACTATATTATATATATTACTATATTAATAATATTGCTTATTATCTATATTATCATAATCTTATAACTATAATTATAACCATAGTAAATCTTAGATAAAATGTACCGTATATTTTTTATATAAAATACTAGCGGACCGGGCGGACGTTGTCCTGCCTTGAAAACAAAAAAAATCCTAAAAGTCGATCGCAGCGCCACCTGCCGGGTCCAATTGTGAATCTAAACCATTCTCGAATCTCCACGAACACACACAAAAAATTTCATCAAAATCGGTCCAGTCGTTTAGGAGGAGTTCAGTCAGATACACACGCACACAAGAAATATATATATTAAGATTATAACATTATTGTAATTGTCAGAGACAATATTAAATATATTTCTTTTTTTTAATATTTTGATTATTTTGTTATAACACTCAATCCAGTCGTAGATATGATTAAAAATGCCCTAAAACTATAAAATAAAATTCTTGCCGAAACCCGGGATTGAACCGGGGACCTTTAGATCTTCAGTCTAACGCTCTCCCAACTGAGCTATTTCGGCTGTATGACACATTATTGAAATTGCGGATATGACCATTTACCATTCATTGAATAAAATTTTAAACCTTATAATAATAATTCGTACACAAAAAAAAGTGTATGTGTACTTATGTAAACGCGTTAGAAGTTATACTTCTTTGGCGTAACAAGATAGAAATCTTTTCAAAAATTTTATCTTTCGCCTTATCCCACGTTTGTAGAAAAACCGACACTAGCAATAGAAAAAAGGTATTTAATACATTGAAAGTTTTAATAGAAATAAATGCAAACAACAAATATAAAGAAACAAAATGTTGACTATAGCTAACTTCAGGGTATCGGTTTTTCGTGAAGGTGTGAGCGCGCATCTTAAAATTTTACTCTCATCATTTTTTCCTAACGCGCCAAAAGAAGTATAACTTCAATAATGAATACAATTCTTATTTATATTGTTAATACTGATGTTAACAAACTTAACAGTTGTATATCTTAACACGTGGATTTTCGAAAAAATGCGTATATTATGGAACTCAGTCTTTGGCAATGTTTTGAGTAATATGACTTTACGCTAAGGCTATGAGGAGCGTAACAAGGATATAATATGAGCGAAACCGACTAGTAAAACTAGTACATTTTTAATAACAGTTTTTTCAAGTAAATTAATTATTACATTTATTAAACAATATGGTGTGCTTTAAGTACTGCGTATGCCCACGGTTTAGGCACGAAGTAGAAATGACTATAATAGTAGGGACAAATGTTAACAATGCACGCATAATAAACACTCTCGTACAAGGACTCGATTTTCCTAAAAATGTGCACACGGGCTTAATTGTTTGATCATGTAATGTATATATTAATACGTGGAGTGAAAATTTTGTACCCCTTTTTAAGCGAATTGCGAGAACGAATGAATGTGTAATTTCACATAATTAAAGTTTATATGGAACAGAAATGCACAAAGCATTTTTTTTTAAATATGAAATACATTAAAAATTAAATAAAATATACATTACTCACACTACAGCTTGACAGACACATAACATACACACATATGTAAATGAAAAAGATGTTTCGCCATCCGTCATTTTACTCTTACGTTCCAATTACCTTTTTTCATCCTACATTCAATATTTCTAACATGACTTACGTTCCATACCTTACATGCCCTTTGAAATTAACTGGTCAAACTGTAGGTTAATTTTATAATAATATAATATGTGAATTCATAATATACATTAATAATTAATTGATAAATAATTTATTTTTAGTAAATTTATGAAACCACTGAAATAATTATTATTCTCTTTGGTCTTATTGAATGTCAAAATAAATTATGATCGAATCCCGACCACTAGGCGACCACTAGTTATCATTAGTCCGTAAGAAGGAATCATTAACCATTAGGTACTATTACATGTTTTTATTGGAATAAAGTAACGAGTCCAAAAAATATTACTTAAAAATCGGTGCCGAGTTACACAGGTTACGCAGGCACAGTTAATTGGAGGAATATACGTTTAATTAATATAATATACATTATTTGTTTGAAATTTTCAAGTCTCCAAATACTTACAATATTGTGGATGTGTAATTTAGGGATTTCTATACATACATTTTTATGGCTCAGGTATCATATATCAATAGCTTATATCACATATTTTATTGCTATATCTATTGTTTTAACATTTACCATACGATGAAACGTTACAATGATATATATTTCAAATCTAATAAAACTTACGATTTCATGAAAAAATTAAGAAAAAGCTAAATTATGCCGAAACCCGGGATTGAACCGGGGACCTTTAGATCTTCAGTCTAACGCTCTCCCAACTGAGCTATTTCGGCAACTGATGTGAGCGATGAAATTATTGATATTATATTACAATACATTGGTTTGTAAAAATATATACGTTTTTAACCTATGTATAAATTAAATAAAATAAATCTATACCATTTTCTCCTTTGTTTTTCAATCGATTTACTTTATTTTTTATTTAATAGTTTTTTTTTTATCGTAGCACAGAAAAGTGACTGTACTGTGCCTGTTGGTGAGCACAGTATAATCCAAAAACAACGGCGACTACCGAGAGACACGCTATCCCTCACCGGTCGCCGCTGTCATGCTGGCCTGCATAAATGTCTCTTCACGTTACGCTTGAAGGGCCCCATATTATAGGAAGGAGGGAACACACTGGCCGGGAGATTGTTCCACAGATTCACGGTACGGCAGAGACAAGAAGTTGCGAACTTTTTAGTTCGTGCCCAGATAGGATTTACCGTAAAACTATGGGTCCGAAGCCCAGCGCACGTGGTTCGGGTATGAAAAGGAGAGGAAGTGATTAAATTAAATAGCTCTTCAGAACACTCGCCATGATACAGACGGTAGAACACGCTCAGTAAGGCAATGTCTCTGCGCAACTGAAGCGGCTCTATAAATTGCGTAATGTCTGAATCATTAACAATGCGAAAAGCCCGTCTCTGCAACCTGTCCAGGGCATCTAGTAGGTATTTGGCGGAACCGTCCCAGAGGTGCGAACAATATTCCACACAAGGCCGAACTTGTGCCTTATAAAGGAGTTATTAACGAACTTTACTGCAATTAATAAAAAAATGAATGGAAACAGTTTTATTCCATACTAGCTGACCCGTGCAACTTCGTCTGCACAAAATCGGTTATCACTGGTGCCAATTGTATTTTTAAACGCGAAAAATTTTAATATAGGTTACTAAAACCTTATTGCAGCCACACCATCGGTTTCCAATTGTGAATCCAAACTATCAAGGGACTCAATCAAACATATACCCAGATGGTATGTGAGAAATCTTTTAAAATAAGCCTACAACCCGTTCGTAGCAACCAACATATATTGGTGGTAATGTGAAAAAAAGCTTTAAAGGTCTATGGACCCACAGTTTCTAACGAAGTTCCTTTCCCTTTTTTGTAGACGTTTACTATACAGTCAGTAGAGTTTACATTATAAAATATCAAGTTGATAGACTTAAATTGTAAATTAAACGATAAAATGTATTCATAAAATAAAATAATGATAAATGAAACACTGAATACTATCATAACTATTTTCAACTTGTATTAAAACTTTTTCACACTCCATTGTATTGAAGAAAAATATAAATATTAAAAAGATATGAGCACGACGCGTCAAATGTCACTTGTTTGTAACTATTTGTCTAAGAGCTAGCAACGGTTTCGAAAAAGAAAATAAGCCAGCTTTTATATATCTTTATGTTCTTCCGAACAGAGTGCGGGCTACCTGACTGCCGGTAAACGTTGCGTTTATTAGTGTATATCGCACCTTTACAGGCAAAAATATTGATTTTTATATAATTTTTGAATGTTTTGTTTTTTACTAACTTAGAAACGCTACTAAAACATGAAAGTATCATTGCCAGACATTTTTGTTATTAACAATAATGTGCCCGATGCCATTTTTTTTTGTAAATAAAATAAAGTATGTCCAAACCATGTTAAGATAGCTGTAATTTTAATATTATTATTATTTATTTTTAATGAAGGCTTAGTCGCCTTCTCGGCTATATCGCCTAAGTGACATACAACTATATAACAATAAGAATGACAATAAACTTAACAATAGCTTATATCAATTTTGTACAATTCTTTAGCATCTTTCGAAGTGGGGTCAGACAATAACAAATTGTACAAACCAGTGTGGAACGAACCAGAAGCATTAAGCCGTGATCTAATATCTTCGTTTCGAACACATTCTGCCAGGATGTGGTGCACATCATCGATGAGCTCACAACTCTGGCAGAGTGGTGATAGTACTTTACGCAATAGGTATGTGAACTTTTTACATGGGATGTGTTCTGAGCGTAATCTTATTCCTGTGATTGCTTCCCGACGGCAAATCGTACTGTCATCAATCCATGGTGACGTTAAGGCGCGTGGCTGAATCGTTCTGTACCATTTTCTTTTTGTTTTAGAACGCTCATCAAAGTATTCCTTCCAATGCGAGTAACAGCTATTTTTAAATACTGAGCATACATCCAAGTAAGTTGGTAAATATTAATAGGAGCACCTTCGGAGGATCCTTCTCTAGCTAAAAGATCAGCTCTTTCATTCCCAATTATACCTATATGAAAAACAATTACTTTGTTCTTTGCTTTGAAATCTAGTAATTGCTTCAAAATAGTGTATGTAGGCTATCGGTATTTCTCGAAAAGTCGAGGTACATCGCGCTACGTGTTGAAGAACACTTTTTGAATCGGATAAAATAACAATCTTAATGGACTCAGTTGATTGTGCAAATGATAAGGCCTCTGCAATTGCTATTAATTCAGTGTGCGTAATTGAAATATTTTCATCAATTTGAAATTTCATAAAAGTTTTGGAATATGACTAAAAAAATGCGGCTCCTAAATAATTTCCATCTTTAGATCCGTCAGTGTATATTTTAACAAAATTTTGATAATATTTATTTATATATTGAAGACAAATATCTTTTATTTTAACAACATCATATTGACGCTTTGGCTTCCAAATACCATCTACATTTATTTTAATTATATTGTGCAAATCAATGTTATCGACCCAGGTCTGTAAAGTGAACATTTCATGTTTTATACTTGTTTGACTTGGAGTATTTTTATATTGAGAAAAAATAGTGGTCTTTTTCTTTTACGCCAATAGAGTGATTGGAAAGAGGTGGACAGTTCTTCTGATACATTAGTTAGTTCGTTCTTTTCGAATGACTTAAATTTAAATAGAATTTTGCCAGCTTAATATTGTCTCCTAAGATGTAACGGACATATGCTCAATTCGCTTTCCATAACATGGATTGGAGTACTTTTAATGAAACTCCCGATAATTCTCGTGGCCTGGTTTTGGACTTTTTCAAGTTTATAGAGGTTAACCTGAGCACTACTATCATAAAGAGAGCTGGCATAGTCGATTCGACTGCGTGTGATATTGAAGTATAAACGAACTAAATGTTATGGATGAACACCCCAATTAAAACCGGCAAATGCTTTGAAAACGTTTAGAAACTTAGAGCTAGATACTGCAACTGCATTGATATGTTTACCTCATTTTATGTATGATAAAGATAGCGATAATTGTGGAAGCGCCTGTTATAGACGCATGTGTTCAAGATGTCCTCAGTCTCAAGTCATATGTCTACGTTTATCGTTGTTTTTCGTTTACGGTGAAATGTCAATATCATAATGGTTAATAAAATGAAATATGTTCTTTGTAATGGAAAAAATAAAATGCTTTGAAATGAATTATTTTATTTATAAAGAATATCATCGGGCATATTATTATCAATAACAGAATTGTCTGGTAGTGATAAATTCATGTTTTAATAGCGTTTAAAAGTTACTGAAAAAAAATGCTCCTTAAATTATTTATATCCCAAAAGTTTAACCTGTAAAGGTGTGATGCGCATTAAAAAACATAACGTTAACCGGCTACCAGGTATCCTGAATTCTGTTTGGAAAGGCATAATATATCTTCATTTTAAAGAACCAGCTTTTCTAAAATTCTCGTTCTTCCAACATTCCTGGCTCTTGTACTAAGGTGTCGCAAAAAAGTCTAGTTACATTAACTACAATGTATTGTCTTTCGTTATCCTGGAGAACCCCTTGCGTTTTATGGGACAAAAAGTATCCTAAATGTAACCTTGGAATATTAGTTATTATACTGTCAAGTTTCGCTAAAATCGGTTCTTTACTTTCAGCGTGATACGTGTTCACAGGGACAGAAAGACAGACAGACAGACAAAAATTGTAAAAAGATTATTTTTGGCTTCTATATCGATAACAAAGACTGCCCCGATCAAAATTTACAAAAAATATTTAATGTACAGATATGACCTTGCTACAGTTTTATTATAGTATAGATTATCGAGGAAACGGATTCTTTATTTATAAGTATAATCTATAAAATTTGTACAATAGGTACTTAATATACATAATGATATATATATATATAATCACCTTTGAGGAAAAAGTTTGTACCCCTAATTTTGGTGGAATTTCGACAATCACTAATAATTCAACTATACATGTGTAATAATAATTAATCGAAATTCATAAAAATCTTTTATGTCTAGTGATATTAAAACGATAAAAAAATACAATAATGCGCAATTACACCCAGAGACATAGGAAAATTGTATTAATAATATTTTTGTCCCATTTAAACCGCTATAAAACTAAGCTGAGGTTTTTCTTACATATATATCCAAGACATAGGTGTCCGTTAATCATAACTTAACTGCTATTATTTTGAAGTTGGCATAATTCTTGAACATTACTAAATGAATAATAACAGCTCGTGGAAAGCGGCGAAGCTGTTTTATGAGCAATGAATCAGGGAGTTAAATAGAATGTAATTACAAAATCCTCCCACCGATCCCCTGAAATGGATATCAATTTGCTGACGTAATGAACTACAGAGCTATTAGGTTTGCTGGATAATTATATTTAGCACTTTATGGCATAAATGATTTATGCAGATATAAGAATTATTGCATTATATACATTTTGAAAATAATCTAGTTATATCTATGCTAATATTATAAATCTACGCTAAACTCAAGAACTACTTCCGTTTTGAAAAATTCTTTCAGTGTTAGATATATAATTTATCAACGAAGGGTATAGGCTATATATCATCACGCTAAGGAGCAAATAGTGAATAATGAAGCCAATAATAAAGAATATTTCAAAATCGTTTTTTTCGTTTTGAGAGCTTCCGCTGCGTGTAACGTTAGGCCCAAGTAACTATTCCACGAGGACTAAGTCGCGGGCAGAAGCTAGTATATTATATGAAGACTTTATTTCACAACCAGCTTTCGTGCTCGGCTTCAAGAACAGTTCTTTTTGGGATTCAAGATACCCTGCCTTTTTCTGGCTACATGACAACTTATATACAAAATTTTATGGTGATTGGTTGCGTGGTAAAGGCGCGGAAGCATAACAAATGGACCACTGAACTCAGATTCGCATTTTTAATATAATAGTTTTAGGATTACATGATGCCTGCGAACATGTTCCTTTTAAAATGATTTTATTATTTCATAGAATTTACCTGTTTTGTTTGTTTTAATTGTGAGTTTGTTTTAATTGTTGTCTTTTATTCTTTTAATTATAATTTTGTGTTTACTACCTAACCCTTTTACCGATTTGATGTAAGCTCTTTTAAACTTTTCTAATATTGCTTAACCCATATAGAAGAGAGTAATAATAGTTGCGTAGATAATAGTAACAATATCTGGCAATGGAAGCTACACTAAAATCGATGCAAACGTTTCGAAGATTAGACAGGAAAGCAACGTCTACTTAAATTTTTGTTATATGTATAGATTTTAGATTTACTGCCATGTCAGACTATACGTCCGAAGTTCAAGTCCTCGTCGTTCATTTCATTGATAGAATGTACCGTAACGTAATATTACTTTATGGCCTTAGAAAATTTCTAAAAAGCACACCTTTGTTATATCAATGTTGGCAGCAAAAAACTTAATTACCAGAAGAAAGAAGTAAAGATAGATAACCATCGTTGACAACCAATCATTTCTTCAGTGAAGATGACTATTTTGGTAGTCACTATCCCTATGAAGTCCACCTGTAAGCGAGTAATTGTCTTAGACAATCACTTAGTTTTAGTGAGTCACTGGTTCGCGATCGTAATTAACCAGATAAACTTAGAATGTATATACATATAAATGCACTAGCTTTTGCGCACGGGTTTGCTCGCCTTGCTGTAGATTAAACTATCCCCCAAGAACAGTACCTACATTTTTTATGGATGAAAGGTGCCCTATGTCCTTTTTCTGCACCGCTGCCAATGTACAGGTACAATTTCACGATTAACAATTTTGTATTTAAGTCGTGAAAGCGTAACAAACAAACAGACTCTGATTCGCATTTATAATAGTAGTTAGGATGGAAAGAAATTAAAAATCTCTTTGATTTTTCTTTTGACACATTAATAATTCTTATAGTACGACGACCATTGCAACATGATAAATGTTAACTTACCTAGTAATATTTATGAGCAACCTCATTACCTCGTTGAATGTAAAAAAGAAACCCGAGAACAACATCAAACACGCCTCTCGTATAAAAATAAACCGATACACATACAAGGAGGAAAATAATTACGGTCGATCATCGCCGATTAAACGCCGTATATTAACCGAGTAACGTAATATAGCTTCAATAATTATAAAGTGCGGTGTATAATTGAACCTTAAATATAATAATAAATTTACCTACTTGTGGAAGCCAATTATTGTTAAGGGGAAGTATACTTGGGTATAAATATATGTATTTTGGTTAATCTTCTATACATATAATAAGAATGTAAATATGACATGGCTGTACTTTTTCGATTTTTGTGAAAAAAGTTGTTGCAGGTGTCTTCCTAGACTAAGTTATTCTCAATGATATGCTTTATGATTTTTATTGTGAACCCAGTAATTTAGGAACTTTACTATAGG